>JAVQJG010047117.1:0-20908 GCA_036024015.1 Craterocephalus amniculus
GTGTTTAGTTCTGACTCTGGGAACTAAAAGTAGACCTGAACCTGATGACCTGAGGGATCTGATTGGTTCATAACAAACCAGAAGATCCTGAATGTTTTTTGGTTTAAAGCCGTTCAGTGCTTTGTAAAATTCTGAAGTCGATTCTTTTACAAACAGGAAGCCAGTTAAGATCTGAGGACTGTTGTTATATGATCAACCAAGAATAATTTCATTTTTTCTCACCCCATGGAGAGTTAATGTCATATGATGGTCTAAACACAATCTTGGATGATTCTATATTTATATTATATGTAAAAGAAGAAAAACATGGATTTGATATTATCTCTGAAATAATATGTAAATGTAAATAAACCAATATGTACACTTCTTACACACATGTAAGCTTGCTATGTGCCTATGAGAGAATAACTTTTTCTTTGTTAAGTTTTTTAAAAACGAGAGATTAGAGGAACTTACTGCTGATCTCTCTGTAGTGGTCGGGGCTGTGCTCCATGGAACAGGTATTGGCCCATCTCTGTTCCAGCTCTGCGGGGAGCGGAGGACAGAGCGACCATAAGGTCAGCGCATGTAAATGACTACAGCACACATGCTCTATGACACTGTAAGACATATTTACCAAGAAATAAGATCAGTTTAGAATCCAAAACCATGGAAAATTTTTCAGAAGTACTCAGATATGGAAATAGTTAGACTTACCATTTTCAACATATTGCTAGCAGTGGGCTGTACGCCGCTCCTCAATGCATTATGCTTGTTCACAATCTCGGCCTGTTCTGCGGAGGTTGTAGTTATGCCTGGGTTGGAAAAAAAGGAATTAAAGTAGCCAATAGAAAATAGTTACGTTTAATAGTTAGTAAAGAAGGATGTATGATAATTAAGTGAACATACCCTCCTTCAGGTAACGTTTAAAATAGATAAAATAAAAAGGAAAATGGTTAGTTTATAGCTCCAAATTCCTACACCTAATAACAAACCCACTAAGAAATCTCTTTCCACTCACCAATTCACTCGGTTTATTTAACTCCTGAAAATCTGCCAAGATGCTGGGCACCTGAAGGGCAGCGATGTACCACAAGGCACAGAGGAAGGACAGAGCTTGCATGGTTTTGATTCAATCCAAGAAGGTCCACTTCCAAAACTCAGGTGTGACTTTTATATGCATGAACACATGATGCTTGTAAACACAAATTCAAGGACGTTCAAGTTTGAAGAGTAAGATAAATGAAGAGAACACTGCACCTGTTAAACATAGAGATAAAAAGCATGCTTTCCCTCTTTGGAGGGAGGACGTGGTGATTAGATTAATGCAGGTAAACAAGAGCCCAGCTCTAAATATAACCATGATTATATAGGATATACATAACATGCAAGGGACACCTTATTGAGAGAACCAATGACAGCTAATCAAGCATCCTACATGTATCTGAGCTCTTTCAAGCGTGTAAAAGTCAGAATGATGCTGACTTTCCCTTGCTTTATTCCTTTTCCCCTCTCTTTTACTTATATTATTTTCCTAATAAAATGCTCTGTATTTAGGTCAGTGAGCAAACGCAAACAGCCAATGTGTTGATAACTGGTTGCTAGCATGTGACGTGGTCTATAACACAAAACTCAGTGGGAATATGATGTTCTAGACTGACTCCCAAAGTTGTGAAGTTTGGTTTCTCAGTCTCAGGATTACGGGTGAGTATTGGCAAGGTTCTTGCGATACAATACGCATCCTGGGTCACGATACGATATTATCACGATACTGCCATGTCACGATACATTGCAATATTCTGCCCAGTTTATATCTAAATTGCATGTCAGGATGAAAAATCTAGTTGCTGTATATGTTCCTTAGAATATATAATCATTCAGAGGACAAAACATCCCATTTATTATTTACTGCATAGTGTTTTACACAATGTGGTGGCTACAGCTCAGTGGATAGAGCTGCTAAACAGGAGGATGCTGGTTCGATTCCACTCTGCTACATGTCAAAGTGTCCTTGGACAAGAATCTGATCCCTACCTTGCCTCCTTGTCAATACACTAATATAGGTGCTGTGTGAATGAGTGCTTTGAGTGGTCACATGACTTGAGAAGCACTCTACAAGTAGAGTCTATTTACATTTCCATTGAATAAAGGAAAACAGAGTGTTCCACACTGTCATCATAAAATAAAGTGCAAGTTTCTTTGCACTGGAGGCGTTGTTGTTTTGCTTGCCTTGTTTGGGTTGTAGGTTAGTCCAGACTGCCACTGTAACTTTTTCTTTTCTTTTTTTTCTCTTTTTTTAACATTTTTATCCCTCGATATTATCGATTTAAAAATTATCATATATCATAAGAATCCTTGTATATTGCAGAATCAATTTTTTCCCACACCCCTACTCGGGATACTGCTCAGCAACAAGCACCATAGGAATGTACATAATTGTCAAGATGAGTCAGAAGCACATACTTTTAAGGTCTGACAGTTATAGTCCTACTTTAGTGCTTTTAGTATTTATCTACTCAATTAGCAAAAAAAGGAAGAAAATCAGCACTTTAAAGATGTTTAAAGCCTCTTCAACACATAAAATGTTACAATTGTTGAGTTCAGCCTTAGCAGGTGAGAAATGAGGAGGAAAAAAATTTTCATAATTAGATCCATAGTTATTCTAAAATGACATATTTGCTGCCCATTTATAGGCTACAGAGCAGATTTTTATTTTAAAATGCCAGAGAGGATGGTGAGTGCAACACTTCTGCATCGCGTTAATCTGCTCCCCTCCTGCGATTAACACTTGTAGGTACAACCTGCACTGAGCATGCGCAGAGCCGCGCTGCTCTCCTGTATTCGTAGACATCATCGCAGGTTGTAGAGAGCATCCTCGTCCGCACGGAGGGAGGGGATCCGGGTTTGTTTTATTTATTTCTGCCCTCTTTCTTTCCCCGTCGCTGCCGCTGCGGCCGCGGTGTTAGGAAACAGCACGGAGGGAGGAGAAGCCATAAGATGAAGAAACGCTATGTGGACGCGAACAGGCTTCGGAAAATGAAAAAACTGAAAATCACGGAGAAGCTGTCTGAGAGGTAGCGGAGCGCCTGGCGGACGCTTTTGTTGTGGTGTCCGTCTTTGTGTGAATTTCAGCCGTCGTCATCCTGTTCACCTGTCTGCCTCGTATCGCATTACTTCATCCGTGTCTCATATTTAGATTTTTCCCGTGCGGAGCTTTAATGAGAATCAATGCGGCAGCTTTAAGGATGCAGGAGGGAAAAAAAATGTTGCGCCGAGTTTCTTCAGCCTACATTGTTTACAGTAGAAAACAGCAGCTGCTGTGCAAGTTGACGTCGGCCTGTTTTCCCTATCAGCCTCCCCAGTCTGCCTTACACGCTCTCATTTCGTTTTCCCCAATTGCTCCTGCAGTATTTTGCTGTCTTTGGATAATGTTATTATTAACTGTATAACCCTGCTTGGTGGAACAAAAGCTGCTGGTTTTTCCTTGAATGCATCCAGACGGATTCCAGACTGAAGAAGATGACCATAGAAGAAAGAAACCACTTGTTTTCATTGTGCATCTTTTCACAAAATCTTCAAAGCTATGCCATTTATTATTTGAAGACTTTTCCTTGAAATCTACAATATGTCTAATTAGACTTTTTATTTTTATTTTTTATTGTTCTTTTTGTGGAATGGTATGCATGGTTGACTGCTTTGTTACAAATTCTCTATAATTAGTAGAAAGCACATATGAACTTCTGTATAGATTTCTTTAACATTTTCTCTACTGTTAAAAATAAAACTGTTAATTCCTCACAATTTGACAACCATGTGTTCCATTTATACTAAAAATATCAGTGGGGATTATATGAAATCACTCCACCAAAAAAATAAGCCATACTTGAACTTTCATGAGTAATATGAGATATGCTAGTCCTCTATTATTCCTCCTTTTTGTTGCTGGATTATTGGCCTGCTTATAATAGAAAATAATAGTCTGATTAAAATGCACCCTTTCCGAAACACGAGGAGTGAATTAAGATGCTGTAAACATACATTTCCATCCCACTCCTCTGTCCTGATTAGATCATTTTACTTTTAAATTTAATACAAAATAATGGTGGATTTTTTTTTTTCTTTTATTACAAATGATATGAAAAAAAAATTATAAATTGAAAGAGTTATGGAGGAAATTACTGATTTGAAATAGGAGAGGGATGCTGTGGTGCTCCCTCTCTCCTCCAGATGAAATATTGCCATGGTTACCAAACAAAGAAGGGGCGATGTGATGGCAGCCTATGGATGAGCAGAACAAAGGAGGAAACCACAGCTTTCTGTTTGGCGTAGGGCTCCCTGATAAAATGAATGAGGGGACAGTCATTGTTCTTTGTTGCTTCTACTTTAAAGCATGGAGTGTGTTTTTAAGATGCAGCTGCTCAATTATAGGTTCAGCACCGTGGATTTAATTTCCAGATGTTTATCTAGCTGCTTTTATTTATATTTATAACTGTTTTTACACATATTTCAAATACTTAGCTCTATTGGAAATATATTTGTTGACAAAACTGGAGGAGTTGTTCCCCATTTAGGGAATTCCTCCAATTGCACGAATTTTTTTCATAGTTATACTGAAAGTGGAGTTTGTTTGTTTTTTAACACGGTCCATGCTTCCTTGCAGTGCATACACCTTCCTAAAGTTTATGGTGATGTGGACCCTGGTGCTGCTGGCAGATTTCATCCTGGAATTCAGGCTGGAGTACCTGTGGCCGTGCTGGCTCTTTTTTGGGAGTGTTTACACCACTTTCCACTGCCATGGGCTGGTGAGGACTCCTGCTGTGCTCACGTTCAGTGTAGAGGCCTTGATAATAAAAATTCAGCTATGCTTTGAATAGATTTCATGCCTTTATCTAAACCTTTAATTCTTTTGTTTTCAGGTTATTTGTGTTGTTTTTGTTTGCGCTGCCTTCACGTTGGACATCTTTTGTTTAATTTTTGTTCCTTTGCACTGGTTGTTTTTTGTGGCGAGCACCTACGTATTATTTAATTACATTTGGCACACAGGTGAGTATGCACTTTATTTGATTTCCTGCAAATTAAAACAAAAAGACTTCAATCTTTTTTGGTCGTCCTCAATGAGCTTCTCAGAATTTTGATTAAATGAAGATTATAATTACAACCACATTTCTGAAATGTCTTTATTAATTTGATTGAATTTAATGCTACATTTTGATTTCTCCTCTGTTTTTATCTACTTTGGTGTAGAGTTTAGGATCAGCCATGGTGTTTCTACTCTTTTACCACTTTAGCTTATTTTCAGGGAAAAGGACCACATTTCTGGATCTTGGTCATCTACCTCTGTTCTTTACATGCAAGAGTTTTAACTTGCAAAGACTGTGCTAACTAATAATGTTGTCCAATAGTGTTCCTGAGCCCATGCAGTGAATCACCGCCATCATAAATTGTGTTTTAGCCTTGCTTCTTGCATACAATTATCACTAATCCTTTGATGTTGCATCTTTTTTATGGATAATCTTATGCAGCATGGCAATTTTCTTTGCAAATAAGATTGTAAAAGTCGCCCCTCAGTTGTGATTCTCTTATTTTTATCTTCAGAAAAGGGCATCTGTATATCGTCGGTGTCCCTGTGGATTCTGCTTGTGTACACAGAGGCTTCGCTTCGACTCAAAGATCTTAATACCTCTCATCCCAACCTGTCTCATCTTTTTGCTGCACACTGGTGCGTTGATTTGATGCAAGTATGCTTTTCAGCAGAAGTCTAATGCATTGTTCACACATTTGTCACAGCTAAATCATGTGTGCAACATTAGTGAGATAAATGGATTCAATTAATCACCTGATGAACGCCAGGTTCTGCACAGTAATTAAATAAGCTTCGGTTTTATCATGGCACCCTGAACTTTACAGCCTGTTGCTCAAAGTGCTTTGTTTTCTCTCTGTTTTTTTCAGCATTGGTTATCCTGTAGTTTATCTTGGGTTTGATGCCACCTGCTACTTCACCAACGTTTTTAAGCTGCGTATACAGAAGGCTGTGCAGAGTGAGAATGACTTCCACATGCACCTCCTTCAGCACTCGCTCCCGCCAGGCCTGCAGGTTTACTCCAAGACAGGCACAGATGGCAGCAGCAGTAAGTCTGTGCACCTGCACCATCCACTCAGCTACATTTCCAGCTACCATCCCTACCTGCAGGTTTTCACTTTTTATTTATTCTGGCCGCTTTTTGTCTCTCTGTATGTGATGCTTTACTGATCATTTATTCTTATTAATTACGCACTTGATTCTTATTATTTTTAAATGACATTTTTTGTTGGCATAGTTTGTCTGCTTGTCTGTCTGCCTGGTAGCAACATAACTCAAAAACTGGATCACCGTCTGGATCCAAAACTTTTTCTTAAGGATTCTGTATTATGGGGAGATGGGGATCATTTTGACATTAAAACCCTTTAACTCAACAGAAAATGCTCAGAATCACTGACAAACAAGATGACATTGTGTTAGACGTCATAATCCCACATCGTTTGATTCATATCATGTTATTTTTAAATTTTTATCTGGATCAATATATCCAAAGGTAGCTGGTGGGCTGTTGTGCCTTTAGGGTTAAATGACCCTATGGCCTGACAGTGGTTTCTAGTTTGTATCTAGTATTAATGGAATTCTGTTTACTATCACGCTTACATAATCCATTTTCACACATGCTCTGCAGCCCTGAAACTTCCTACATTTGTTCAGAGGGGCTCCATATGAGACTGTGCAACATTCTGAATTTTAGCAACAATAACTGCCTGCTGCAAAGTACAAGGATCAAGGACTGTTGCCAAGTATAAATACATCAGTAAATACTCTGAAACACTGACAGTCTGCAAGCTGATTAGACCTCAGAATTATTTCTCCATTTTGCTGAAATTTGTGGTTTTGATGTGAAAACAGAAATGGCCATCTGTGCACTTCTTCTGCCATTCTCTGTAAAATTAAAAGAAAATATTTGCGCTTGTCCTTTTTGCTGTTTATTTCGATCTTGTGTTCTCTGCCCTCTACCTTGTACAACTCTGCAGCATTTTCAGTTCTGAGTTAATTTTTCCAGCAGAGTATCTCCCACTGTGAAGTGCTTGGTGAACAGGAACTGTGGCAAAAATCCATTTGGAATAGCTTCCCCTCTTAATAACATCTCTATAACACCTCTCACATCTAATGTGTGAAAATAGCTTCAGAGTAAGGTAACTCTCTAGTGACATTCACATGGAAAAAATGGTTAAAATTGTCCTGATGTCAAACCATGTTTCCTATGGCCCAACTCTCTCCAGTAAAATGAGTTGGTGCTACAACCAGAGACAGTTTCTTTATTGATAGAAAAAAACAAAGCAGAAGTAATTTTCTGTATCATTGTTGTCTGTAGCAGCAATTTAACAACTGGCTCCACCGGGTAAATCTGATTGGTTGAAGTTAATAAATGGAAATTCTTTGTCCCTTGATAGAGAAAATGGTCAGTGTTATAGCAGCAGAGGGATCGTCTAAACACAGAAAACCTGTAAAAGGCAAGAACAGAGTTTACAAAACAAGAATATAAAAATAGCAAATAAGGTTTCTTTTTTTTATTACATTTTTTAAATTCTTTTTTGAAAATATTTTTAATATTTGTTTTTTTTTTTCATTGTAAAGCACATTGCGATGCATCATGATGTATGAAAAGAGCAATACAAATAAAGTTTGATTTGTTTTTGTTTTTCTTTAAAGAAAAAAAACATTTATTTCACTTTGATTAATCTAAACTACTTGCTGATGACCCCAACATTTTTATTTTATTTTATTACTTTTTAGGAGTCCAACCCCTTAGAGTCTGTGTTTTAATAACCCACACTGTGTCAAGTCGGATTCCCATCATTCACGGCTAGTTTTCCGGATGCTTCTGAAGAGCCACAGGAGTCTGTACACAAACATTTTCACGAGCTGAGAAGCCCTGCTTGTTTTCATGTGTAAAATCAGCAGGGAACTCATTTAACACCAAAGTAGGTTGTTTGTAGAATAGAGTGCCGCCATCAATCATTTTCAGAGTGTTTTTTAATGTTGCATAAAGTTCAGCATGTCTAAATGCCACAAATTCAAACAGTTTCTTTGCCTTTGTTGAAACCAGTGAGCAGACTTTGATTTTCCACTCTGCAGAAGACCTGACCTTGGTTGATACTGACCTTTTGTCTTTTCTCCATGCTGTTATTTTCCCAGGCTCCAAATGGAAGATCAAGCCTGATTCAGGGCAATATCAGTGTCAGAATGGCGGCGTGGTGGCCCATGATGACACACACACTGAGGACTGCCTCCAGATCCGCAGCGAGGACAGAGCGACAGAGAAGGTGTCGCAGGAAGGGAGGTCAGCGGAATCAAACCGCCGGCCGTCCTCGTTAAAACCCGGAGTGGCCGAGTCCAAAGATCAGCTTCACGGTGGGGCGGGAGCACCAGAGCGATCTACAACCCCAGAAAATCTACCTCAGGAGGAGCAGGGCAGCAAAACCACACGGGCGGCCAAGAGCTCCTCGCCAAAAGCTCGCAGGGGAAGCACAAACACTCCTTCGCCACCTGCAGGAAGGACTGAGAAGAAACAGAGGCCCAGCTCGAAAACCATCAGCCCCAACAGGGATGAAGTAGAAAAGAGCGCAGCAGCGGTTCAGAACTACCACGCTGAGCACATCAGCAAGTAAGCCACAGATCATTTCAGTATAACCAGGCATGCGATGGCTCCAGAAGTTAATTTTTGTCTATCTGTCAGGCTGGAGGTAGAGCTGCGAAGGCTGAAAGGTGAGCTCCAGACGAGCAGGCAAAGTGAGCAGGAGCTGCGGAGCCACATCTGCAACCTGACCAACAGCGAGAGGAGCCTGAGACCAGAAGTTTCCCTGCTCAGACAGTCCAACATGCTGCTTCAGAGCAAGTGAGCGATCCATCAATCCACTAGGAGAGCAGCGTCTCTGGCTCCATGTGTGGGCAGTTTTGAACATTACATCATCAATGAACACCAAATTTGGACGAATGCAACAGAAATGCTGCCTGAATTATCATGAAAACAGAAAATATGGCTCTTGGATGTGTATTATTAATATGTTTCTGAGAAGAACTCATGTTAAATTCTGCACATGCATCGTCTTTATTGAGACTTTCGAAGCTGTGAAAGAAAATGTAACTTCATTTTCCTTTTTTACAGCATTTTGAATGTGAGATTAATTCTCAGTCACATACAAGAACCACCACTTAAGTACTCTAAGCACATGTAAGACTGAATTAAATGTACTTAATAAGTTCATGGAGTCACAGAAGTACTCCCAACACATTTTATCACATCAAAGCGCACAATCTAGCTTCAGGCTTTAAATCACATGTGAGACAAGCATGTCAGCTGCTTTTGATCAGCATCACCAGCTTCGATAAGGCACGCTCCACTTTTTAAATGAAGGTGCTCTCCTGTGACTCAGCTGCCACTAGGGCTGTTCAACTTTTTATTATTTTTTAAAATGTCTGTTTTTGACGTTTGATGGTGCTAATCTCAAACAAGTCTTTCTATGATTTGCTGTATCTTTGGTCTTTTGCTTGTAGGATTCTGTGTTTGACTAAAACCAAGCAGAGGGACAAGCAGACCAGCGCCATGTTGGAGAAAAAGACCCGAGTAGAGGCGGAGGCGAGGCTCTCTGCGGAGAAACAGCTAGCAGAGCTTCAGGCTCAGAAACTGGAGGAGGCCGCGAGTGCAGCTCGCAGTCTAACAAACAGGTAAATCCCTCCTGTCAGAACTGCAACTTCCTGAAGTCATTCGGTGCCTTGAAAGTGAACTTGTATCTAGATTTGTATCCCACTGTGAGCGTTAAGCCAAACATGACACCATAGTCTGAATCTTGCTTTTACTTTCTTGCTGTTGGTTAGAGGAGGAGATCAACAATGCTCTAATGTCTGGACTCTCTGCACGGCACCAGAATAGATTAGCTTAATATACTCACTGGAAACAGCTCGCTGGGTTCTGTTCAAAACTAACAAATCTGCTGAAAAACAAAAAGCCCACTCCTTTGTTTAATTTCCTTTTTTTAAAATAGTGTTGTGATTCTTGATCACTAAGGTGCCTATTAGCTGTGAGATGTCAGTAAGTAAAGCTACGCTGGCTGCAAAAACTCCAAATCTAACCAAGTGCATTTTTCTAATTTCTCGTCAAAATATCTTATCATGCTTAATGTACAATACAATCAACTAAAGAGTTGAGATACTACTTCTACAAACTTATAATGAGACACAAAATTTCACAATACTAGTAAAATATAGTTGAGAAATGTTTTTCCACCTTATTTCAAGATGTTGTAAGACTTGAATTTCTAGTCTTTTCAAAGAGATAATATCAAGAGAATTATCACTTGTTCCAAAGGACGATTTATTTTGCTCCTTTCAAGGAACAATATCTTCTCTTAACTTTTTTAAACTTATTTTTCTAGTGGCCAAATTGACCTGATAAAGGATTTCTTCCTGGCAAGTTAGCAAGCAGAGGTTGTAGCAACATTCATATGTGAACATAGGAGGGAACATGTGAACATTTTCTGTATGCAGCTTTAACCACATATTGATTTGCATATTTGGCTTTTTACAGCTATCAGAGTTATATTGATCATTTTTTCTATCTACTGTACAATGTTTGTGTGTATTTCAGTTCTAAGGTTTATATACGATGACATCATTTAGTTCCTACCAGGTCTTAGGATTAGTTAAATGCAACCTCAGAGGACTAAAAACATCAGCAACGATCTAAGAATCTGCTTTTGCTGCCCATTAATGTGTGGTGCGGTGTGAAGGGTTTTGCCAAACCATTTTTAAGTCTGTAATTCTAAAATATTATTCAAAATTGGGAAACATTAAGGACAATTATTAAGAATTAAATCAGATTTTTGTTGTTAAATTTGATTCTCCATGCTAATGAATCATGATTTGTACTTGTGTGATGTGCTGTCCATCTGAGTTTGGACCTGATGAGGATCAGATTCTTTATTTCAATGTGCTGTTATGTAAGATGTAAAAAAAATCATTTAAATCTGCAAAATGAAATATTATGTTTCTTTCTGTGTACTATGGTCTTCATTTCTAATGAAACCCCTCTGACTGCTCAGAACTGACATCTTCTCCATCTCCTACACCAGGCAGGAACACTGTGAAACCCAAATGTTAAGGAAAAGAGTTAAAGATCTAGAGACAGAGTACAGACAACTACAGCTGGAGTATCCAGTGAAAGAGAGTCGTGTGGTAGATCTAGAGAGAGATGTTGAGGTATTTTTTCTCTCTCTTTGGGAATGAACTTGTGAGTTTGGAAGTGTCTTTGTCTCAAGTGGTCCAGCCCTTGCTCATCCTGAGTTTGATCCAGTTCCCGCTGTTTTACGTTTTTGTCGTTTATGTTGTAAAAAGATTGTTAGAAAATGGAATGGTTTTCATCTGGGACATTTAGTGTTTTTGTATTTTTCATTTATTTTTGGCCTGCAGTCAACATGTTGCACTTTTGTCATCACATCAGAATGCAGTAATATTGTGTGGTTGTCTTTGTCTCACATCAGGTGTGTACGTTGTTGTGCTGTGTAGTATTTGATCTCATTTAGTGGTATTCTCTCCATGATGCATGCTGAAACAGACACCCGGTCTTTCATAGAATCATCGCACTAGTTCAGAAAGGTCCTTGAATCGGGGACTCTTTCAAAAAGAGTCAGAAAATGTCCCAAAATTGATGTCGACACAGAAAGAACCATCTTTCAGAAAGCTCATGTCTTTTGAATGGCTGGCAAATTCATCATCAGTGTGTGAGAAGTGTTTTTTTTTCTCTGCAGTGCATTGGTTCCCCTGAATGAAGGCAAAAGTACCAAAAAACACTGATTGGAAATTAAATCAGAAAAGAAATTAGGATGAAAAACTTGGGGAGCCAAGGCACTGACTCCCTCAGGGGATCCCAGCGGGAGCTGTGATGCTTTGCACTTCTTCTTACTGCTGCTGTGTGTTCTTTTGGACTCAGGCTTTGGGAAAGTACCGTTGCGTGGAGAAAGAGACGGACATGCTGCTGTCCACTCTGTCAGCCATGCAGGAGAAGGCTCAGCATCTGGAGTACAACCTAAGCGCGGAGACTCGCATCAAGCTGGACCTGTTCTCTGCACTAGGAGACGCTCGCAGACAGCTGGAGATCGCTCAAGGTTCATGACCTGTTTCTGAACGCGATTAAGAGAATTAATTTTTTCTCAAAGGGTTACTTTAAGAGTTTTCTTAATGCTGCCATCAGATTCCATTGATTGACAGTTATTGGTGGGAGAAGTAGGCCTTAAAAGCCAGACATCAGGTCTTGGAGGAAACTGGATACAACAGCACCACTATGTGGTCACCAAAGAGTTTACACCTTAGCTCCATTGCATTTCAGATTAATTGTTTTTAGATGTATCTTGCTGATCTACATATTTTCAGCATATTTACAATTAGTACTAATAATATTAATGCAATGAAAAAATAATCTATTGATCCCAAAGGGAAATTCAATATTATACTGCTGTCGTTCTTCAGGCTGCTGGAAGGAATGATCTTCAGCGAGAGGCTTGTTCAGGTCCGATGCAAGAAGCTAGCAGTTTTTTGTCTCTTGTGCAGATCTTCACTTTAACAGTGACATTTCCAGGATGACACCAATGCTGGTTAACCAGCACTGCAATTCCACCTCCCTTAAGCTTCCCACTGAGTTGTCTATTGTGGTCTGCGTGGACAGTCTTGTAGCCGTGTACAGATGCATTAAAGTCTGGGATGTGTCTGAAATATTGAATATCAATATTATTATGAATATGAAATATTGATGATGATAAAATAATCACTTTAGGCTCAATAATTCCAGTCCGAATATGCAGATTGATTTATCCTCCACAGCAGCAGGTGATAGTCCTGGCTGCTGATTTATAATTTTTCTGATCTGTTTAACAACTTTCTTTTCCAAATCCTCCATAGTAATACATCTATTGTCATCATGTAAAACACAGTCCTGCTGTGTTTAACTCAGACTCAGCCTCGAGATGTTTAAGAAAAAAAATAGAGGGAATGTATATTTTAATGAGAATTTGTTGTGTAATCCTGTTGTTTATTTTACTTTTACAAGATATTAATAAGTTGTACAACATTATTTGTCATTTGCAAACCATACTGCACACAAAGCTTTGCATTCCTGTTTGTGATGTGGGGTAATAATTCTTTCTGCACCAGGCTGACAGAGTCTGCGGTAAAACAACTTCTGCAGTCACAATGTAGAAAACTTTCCTGCTGTTTTTTAATTTTATTTTCCCTTTATCTCTCCTTAGTTGATTTCTTAATGATTTCATCCATTAGTCTTTAATGGGATTTGAGCTAAGAGTCTAAATGACCATAATAGGACCAGAATATTAACAGATATCTTTTTGCATCCCTCTCCCCTTGTTCTCATACGTATCTTTTGCCTGTGACAGATAAAGTGAAGAGGCAGGACAGAGAGATCCGTGAGATGAAGCAGAAGATCGCAGAGGTGATGGCGGTCAGCCCCGGTGTGTCCTACGTGGCCCCTCGGCCCCAGGTGCCTCAGTATCTCACCAAGTTACTCAACTCTGAGCGCTACATGTTAAATCCACGGGCACTGATGTACCAGTGTCTGAAGAAGTGAGAGGAAGTTGTAGAGCTTTCATACATCCTCAGACCTCCTCTTCAGGACCAGAGGGGTTTATACCAGAGCTAAACAACACAATGAAGACAACCTACTTACAGTCACGTGTGGAAACAGAATGAGTCAAATGCCTTTCTGCTGCACTGTTGGTGCTAACTTGATATTATTGTGTCTACTCCAACATCGAAGCTCCAAGAGTTTGACTATAAAACGAGGTATCTAATATGCAGAGCTGCTAAAGGCAGGGTTTTATACATCACCATTAATACAACATCAGGATTCTGCAGAGAAAAGCACAACATCATTGCTAATTCAGACCCTGTAGGTTAACCAAGTGAAGATCTGTCGCTGGACGTTTCTACTCAAGTGACAACAAACAGCAGGAAGTACATGTTCAGAAAAAGCTGGACCCAAATACTTTTGTTATCCGTGGAAAAAAAAGAAACTTTGCATTAGCCAAAATGATCAAATTAGGACAAAAAGCTATATTTAGCTGTCGTTTGGCACAACCAATAAGTTCCCCAGTGCAGCTGTTACATGTCTGACAACCACTTCGTGGTGTGAACGCAGGCGTGTATGTGAAACAAACAATTTCATATTATTCAAGTGATTTTAAATGTTATGCTTACAAGCCAGTTACTAAAGCGTTATCTGCTTTGATTTTGACTAAAGAATCTCATTGACTAAAGAATTATCATTGTAAAAAGTCTTTTTTTTATCCTTTAACTTTAAAAAGATTTCCAGTGTTCAAACTAAATGTTTAATTGGAACTTTTTGATATCATTAAACTTATTGATAACATTTTGATTCAACTCTGTAAAAAGAATAACACAGGTGTCCCTTTTATTTCTTCTAAACTATAATGAGACGTCATGCTCAGTATCAGGGCACAATGTTGATGCAGCTGTTTGAATCTCAGCCATAACCTGCACTTTACACCTGTGCTACTCTAAGATAAGATAGATTTGACATATAGCTGCACCAGAGTTTGGAATATGGTTCCCTGAGAAAGATAAGAAAAAGATAAATATACTGAACACAAGTTCTACGTGTGGTAGGCTTATGAAAATGAAATGTCCTTATTGGATATATATTAGGTTGAAAAAAATCAATATACAAACTCTCAAAGGATAAATGTAATTATTAAACTTAAAATGTTTTAAGGGGAAGTATGCAAGAGGTCTGCTTGTTTGTAAATAGAAAATTTACTTGGTTTGTGCTGAAATTCAGACGAAGCTGGTTCTTTTCATCGAGTGAACATTTTTTTAAATTTAAAATGCGTTCAAAGGTGTTTTTTTTGGAAGAGAAACCCTTAAGATTTGGAATATTTCTGTGTAACAGGTGTCAGCTTTGTTTGAAGCTTGTTGGCTGCGGAGAACAGATGATGTTTTGTCGCAGTGGTGACCTGATTAAAGTGAGGAGGTGCAACAGAAAAACGCAGCAGCCATGTTTCACCTGAAATTATGCTGCAGCTTGTCTCCGTGTGAGGAAGTCACCGGGCTGGTTGCCACTTTGTTCAAGACTTACAAAGTTGAATTGTGATATAACGAGGAACTGATGCTGACCAAACACGGCTCACGGATTTAATTACTGTGCCTATATACATTACTTTCAAACTGGGAAGTAAAAGTATTTTAATGTGAATGAGTAATGTGTTTGAATTGAAGTGCTATGTACTGTTTTTGTAGTTTTTTTCTTTTGTTTTTTTACTCACAGTGTACAGAATTGAAAATACCCACGCAGCTGGAAAACACTCGATCTGGATGTGGCCATTTTGGTAGCTTTTCATTTAGGGGGTGTTTTATATAAAAGCTATTTTTTAGTCTTGCTGTATTTCAATTTTACTGCTGTAATTTTGTACGGCGGTGTGCTTGTCAGCATGAAATGTGTTTTATTCATCCGTTGTTTGAGCACTCATTGTGACTTTATGTACATGAATATACTTGTACAAGGGCTACAGTTTGTAAACATTTTGGAAAAAGAATTAATTCAAGCAGTGATGCTCTGAGATTTAGAGATCACACTCCTGTTGCAGCAGGATGGGGTTTTGTATGAATTATTTAAACTTGAATTTTGTCTGATATGTATGTCTGTGTGCAAATTATTTCTTTGAACACCCTTTCTATGTAAGAGCCACTGGAAAATATTAGTTTTTGTATCAGGGCTTTAAAAGATACATTAAAAAATTCTTTAGTGACATTTAAGAAAGTTGATCTGCTTTATGTTAAACACCAAAAAAGGACAAGATGTAGAGATAATGTGTTTTCTTATTTTATTTTGGGAAGTGAAAAAAAAAGAAGGTAAAAGCAATGTGGAAACAGAGCACAGTGTCCAGCATACAGTGTACTAGATGGTTACAAGCAAGTCAGGCAGTTCCACAGCAGGTAGACTCAGGAGACGAAATTAGATCACCGACTAACTTCTCCAATGACTCTGCTTCCAAAATCGCTTACGCCATTCCTGTCGGGTGTGCACAAGCCAGAGGCCACAGGACATTTTCAGGATACAGAATTGTAATGTTGTGCAAACTAGCAGAGAGATCCTCCAACAGATAACAGTGGTCTGAGCCAGTTACTAAATAAAAGGCGGAAGAACCGTGTAGAATAGAAAATCTCAGCAACGAAGGAACCAAAAGTGCCACAAAACCTACATGTTGACAGGCGTAAGCTGACTAAAATTTCTCTGTGATAAATTACATTAAATCCTAAAATGAACCAACTCAAGAAGGTAGTTTAATCCATGAATTCAGTTTCCACAAAGACACAGAAAATACATGTATTCGCCCACCCTACTGATCATCTATGAAGTACTGAAACCCTGAAAGAGCTCCGCATGGATCCAACCGACCTCTTGTGTAGAAGATGCCACCCAGACAACTTTTCACTGAACTAGTACTGATTAATGCTTACTCCAATGTTCTGCTTATAGAAGTTGGACCACAGTCATTTTTCATGGAAAATAGCATCATTTAAAGAAAACGCGCAAATAAGAGAAGCATACATTCGAATGATCACCGGCCTCGGTGCTTGGAAGTGAAGTACATTAGACACTCAGGAAAAAGATGCACAAATAAATAGATGGATTTTCTTTCAACACTTTTGACGAGCTCATCGGATTGTGTTGCAGCCGAGTATTTCAGAACTATGTTTTTGTTAATTACAGAATCTTGAAGTAAAACTGACACTGCTTCTGTCTCTTCACAAGTTCGATGCATTTCAGTCTCCCAGAACTGATGCAAGGTCAGATGATATCTGGCTGCTTGAGTGGAAGTTTCAAGAACCAACTTTACCTTACAACACCATATTTCACACACCTCTGTGTGCAGACACAACAGCCATACTGACAACTATCAAACAGTTTGAAGTAAAAATGTTTAAAATACAATTTTAACACTGACTTAAGGAAAATACTGTTATCCGTTTTATCTGCTTACTTCTACCATTTCTACTTTAGAACGGGAGGAAATAAGCCCAACAGAGAAAACAGTTGTAATTTCCATTAAGTTTCAAATATGATTTCCTCTTTTAAAAGAGAAGCAGATGGCTGTTTTGAGTGGGGAAAAAAAAAAAAGCAACAACCACTTAGTGGCCGCTTTTTCCACTAGAAGAGACTAGGACAGGCTGCAGGATCTGCAATCAGACCAAGGCTTCCTCCATCTCCGCAAAGCTTTTCTGCAACTCAGACATGGAGCAAAAGCTAGTCCTGCTGTAGAGGAAGAGGAGGGCTGACAGAAGGCCTGGAAGTCCTCGGCTACGAGGAAACTGTCACCGGATTGAGAGAACCGTTCCGGCTGTAGAACTTGGAGAAGGCCTCTTCAAGAACGGATGCGAGTCGCGGTTGATCGCCCTGAAAAGGAGACACAACAGGGTGAATGAAGTAATTAGACGTGACTTTTACAACAACTCCTTACAGCACAAGTACCTAGCTGGGACGCAAAACCAAACTCCACTTGCCTCGCTGATGAATCCCAGCTGAACGAGCTCCACAGACAGCTCCTGCACGTTCTCATCTGAGCAAAAAGGGGAAAAAAAACTCTGAAATGTTGATGAAGTGTAAATATATATAAAAGTCTATATATTTAAAAATATATGCCTTTTCTGGTCACAACTAGGGCTGCATATCAGCACTAACTTCATGAAGCGATTAGATTCACAACAGCCTGACATGATTTTAATTAAATCCAATGTGATTCGTCATTAATTCATCTACAGATACTCATCGAACACCATCAAGACACTCTTAGACAACCAATTTCATAGAGTCCATTACATGATCAACAAAATCAGATATCTGGGAGTAATCAGATTACTGTAATAATAAGATGTTATGTATCTAATGCACTTTTGAAATACAATATTCGAAAGATCACCTTCTACATTTACAGGTCAGTCTTCCCCCAGGTTCACACCCAGAAAAAAAGAAAAAAGTGAATCTTGTCTTGAATAATTTCTCTAAGTAAAGTCACTCTAAATATGTGCAAAGCCCAGATCTCAAACAACATGTTGTCGTTATTAAAACATACAAAGAATATTGCTTCGATACAGAAATAATCACTTCTTTTTTCATTCAACCCCGCTCTAGTCACAACATTACTATTAAATACTACTTTTAAATATGTCAGTGACAAAGCAGCCCTGCAGAGTTTTTAACAAATGCGGCTGTTGGTAACAACAATGTAGAAGAGCTTTTATGTGCATGAAGGAAAAGCATCTTTACGTTTAATGCAACCTCTACAGCCCACCTGCCACCCTGCATTATACCAACAAACAGCTTCAACTACTGTGCAAGTCCAAGCTGTTAGGGAGTGTGACAGCATGCTGAATTATTACTCAAAACAAGATGCTTACTTGGTAACAAATCACAGCTCAAGTGCCTGTTCAGTTTGTCTTCAAGTTTCAGCAACAAGGTCAGCTAAGAAAACAAGAAAGTCCATTTAAAATCAAACTAAAGTACAAAGTATGGGAATAAACAATAAATATGTGTTTAAATACTAACAGCAAAAGCTTCATTACTTGCCAGACAGGCAGCTAGTAGGACTTACATGGTGCTTTGTGCCCTCGTCAACAGGCTCAATGTTACACTGCATCTGAAGGACCTGGACATACCAAACATAAATTATATTTCCATTATTTGCAGTTTTATATACATGCAAACAACTTTTCTGCAGCGAGACAAAAGGACCTTGTGTGAGAGAACCGATCACCAAATAACTGTGAGCAAAAACAATGCTCTTCATCTTAATTTACGTTACCACAGATAAATCAAACTTACAAAGAGGTTATGGTGTATGACATCATGAAATCGGCAGTGTGAGCGCCACAGCTCTTAGTTCTTACCTTCCTAGTCTCAACCTCTGCAGGTTCAGGAGTAGGGGTTTTGACTGAGGGGGGAACTATAGGTGACTTCACAGCCTCCTGCTGAGGCTGCTGAGGACAGGGGATCCCAAACGCAGTGAGAGGATAGATCCCGTTCCTGAGAAAGCAGTGAGAAAGCACATCAGCCAGTAATCTCACACAAGTTTTTTGTTATTCTTTGTAATGTATCAGCTGGAAATGACTGTGCGCACCAAAATGCCTTTTTACTGAATATAAAGCTGAAGTTCCATGCACCCAATTAAATATTCAGCTGCAATACAACTTGCTTCCCGTGTTTCAATCAGTTGTTAACTATTACCTTCACTGCGTTAATAAAGCAAGAGACTTTAAACCAGCTGTAAACTTAAAAATAAGTTCCGACCTGAGAAAAAAAAATCATTTTCTTAATTTTCTTACCTAACATCTTCTAGAAACTTGTCCAGCTCAAGGGCAGGGAACTGGGAGAGCCTGATGGAAAAGGAAAAACTGTTACATGCACCGCATCCTGCAGTGATCACTGACAGTAAGTTTGTTAAATAAATGTAAACTTTAAGCATCTAAATAATAAAAAGTTCAGGTCTCAGGTTTTTAAGTGTACAGTAATAATGATCAAATTAAGTTTTTCATCAAATATGTGTGCTGGATGTTTTGTGCTTTAACGGTCAGACTTACTTCATCTGAACTCCATCCTTTGCCTCGACAATTACCAGGTTAGGGTCCATGTTCTTTGTTATTTCCTCTAAAGCATTTTCTGGAATCATGTCTACAGGTTTAAGACAAAAACAAAATAAAAACATCTATTAAGCATTAAAAAACTTGACCAATGATATGGTTTCCAACTAAACAGAATTTTTAGTAGCACATTTGTCACAGTGTCTCTTAGAGGCGCCACATAAACTATTTAACTTAATCTCTAATCACTTCAAGCCACATTTACCAAAAACTTTGCTTCACTTTGACAGTTAGTTTGTTTGAGGTATTAACACTCCATCGACATTATTAACTGTATAACTGTCCTGCCCTATTTTTTCCCACTAATAATTGCTAAAAATATGTGAACAACTTGGTCTTCCAAAGACAGAAGTTACTTATGCAACAGCCATTAGCTGGACAGTAACTCTTGTGTGTAACCAGCAGATTAACTGGAAAGCAGAAGGAATTCAGATTCACTGCTGAGCTGAAATGTCCAGTAAGTGCTTCTTAGGGTTGTGTGGCAACATCAAAAGCTTAGATAACGGAGTTTGAAAACACAGGGAGTAAATGCATCTGTCACTGGAAAACAGGTGAAACATTTAGGCCCTGATTTATAACTAGCGCAGAACTGCTGCGCTATTCCATATTTGCTGCGCTGTTTTGCTCCGGTCATGTTTCTATGATTAGCGCCATATCTATTAAGATTGCTCCTGTTATTTATTGCGGAGCAAACAGCGGTATTTAAAAGAGGATTTTGCGTCGCTGTTTGCTCTGTCATGCAAGGATCAGGAGAGAAAGGAACCCAAACGCGAAAAGAATTTCAATCCCATTGAGGTTGAAATATTAGTAGAGGAGACAAACAAAAATATTAATGAGCTACAGAAAGAAATCTAAATGCCACCAGAAGTGCTGCAATATCAGTTCAAGTTCAAGTTCAAGTTATTTAAAAAGCACACTAACAACCTCTCGGCGCCAACCGTGTGGCGCTGTACATTGAAAAACGTGAACAAAATATAAACAATAAAAGTTTAAAAGCTATAAAGAAAAATAAAGAATAGAAATTAGGAGTGACCCCTCAGAATCGACGATTCTTTGATTTGATTTGAATTTAATATTGAGCATGTATTATAAGGACCTTCTACATTTATATCAGATTTAATGAATCAGATCATTCTAGATAACTAGAATAAAATATAGAATAGAATAAAATATTTATAAAATATT
>JAVQJG010047121.1:0-16364 GCA_036024015.1 Craterocephalus amniculus
TTCTAGACAAGGTAAGATCATTTTTGTTTGTTTACAGGAAGCATCCTTAGGCTGATTGTAACGGCAATCAGTAGCTACTGTATGTGTCTTAAAGGCGTTATCAACTTATAGGTGAATAATCACGTTACATTGTACAGAATCTTAGGGGAAGGGGCGGGGGGGCTTTTCATGATTTCCTTTCTCCGATCTAATTCCCGAAACTTATAAGCTGCACCCTAAATATGTTGTAGCCTACTTCGAATTTCTCCCTAGAGAAGAAGCGTATGTCAGGTTTTGAAAATGCTCACTTTTCACTCACATGCCTATCCTTTTTGTTCCCCGATGTGTGATGCAATTAAACCCATGGAACTTTTTTATAGGTCTTTTATGCATGTTCTCTCAAATGTACGTCGCTTTGGATAAAAGTGTCTGCTAAATGACGGTAGTAGTAGTAGTAGTAGACAACAAAATGGTTATCATTCAAGACAAAAACTGCAGTTATGAGTTATCAGTGTAGCCCCTTTGTACCTACATTTTTGAAAGCTGTTTTTGAAATGACATCAAAGCTTGAGGATACAACTATTTGGTCCATCAGAGAGTTGGATTCATCTGTAGAAACCGATGCACACACTAAAAGAAATTATCAAAAATCTAAAAAAGACTTTAGCGCCATTATTCTGCGTTTACGGGTCAATTAGAGCAGTTCTGAATGATTTGATTCATGCAGAAATCTTAATTAGTAGGACTATTTTTATTTAATGGGATTTCTACAAGGCATCGCTGTTCAATAAAGTCGCCCACTTAGTGACTGTTTGCTTATTTTTTTTATTTTTATTTTTTATTTTTTAGAGAAACGAGAACTAACAGCAACAATCAAAGTACGGCTGAAGTTGCGATTTACCAACTAGTCAGTATTATCTTTAGGACCCGGCGGAGCGTTCATATGTAACTGGACATCGTGGCTCCATTTCAGGAAGATTGCTTATCTCTCCCTCCTCCGTCCACAACTCGTCCACACTGAGAAATCAGTCTAACCTATCCGGAGGACCCCAAGAGTTGCTTTCCACCGGGAGGTGTTTTTATATACGTTGATGGACTATAATGAATCTGGGACCAGAGTGAATACCCTTCACACTGACTTAAAGTCTTCTTTTCTTTTCTTTTTTTATTTCCCGTGCGCCATTCCGATGAATGCTGCACTAAGCAGCGCTGCGTAAAGTCAGGCATCTTGTGTGGACTGCTCGGAATCGCTCCTAAAAAGGGGAAGAAAACATCTGATGCTGGTATCCTTGGTCGTTATTCTGAAGAAAGAGAGCTACGTTAGGAAGAGGCAAAAGTTGAAATAAAGTTTGACAACGCTGTGGTCCTTTGTGGATGCATGCTTTGTGCGCGCTAGTCACTTCACTCGACCAGTCTTTTCCATAAACGGTGCAAAGTAGAAACAAGAGTAACTGCGGGCTATTGAAGTCTTTCTTCAACTCGTGGCTCTAAATAACGTGTTGAATGAGCAGCTCGTCCCAGGAGCGCTTTAAAATGTGAGTATTGCTTTTAACCTTTTGTGCATTTTCCTTTGTTATTTTGCCGCTTACAATAATTTCTAGGTTGCCACTTACGGACATCACAGTGAGCTGTTTAACAGCAACGATAAACAAGTTTAAAAAAATATAATGACATTAAAATTGATAAGATTTGCGGAGGATCACATTATGTTTACATATAGGCTACAATATATGGACGTCCCTCTTCAAAATGTATATTTTTTCAGCTTAGGAAGATTTCTTTGTTTTGCTATATTTGGATGCGTGAGGAATATTGTCTGCATTGCTTTTTAACGTGCACGCCTCACTACGAAATACGAAACACTTTACCCTGGTGCGCAACAGGTCAGCAAAGTCAAATGTAGGTGTGCCTTGCCTCTGCGCAAAATATGACCCAGAACATAAATAACACAGCTCCTGTTTTTAAGTTCTCTTAAATGTTTCCATTTTACATTTCAAAATTGACTGTGTGACCAGCCTAGAAACGTAGACTTATGATCCACTCTTGGTTATAGCCCCGGGATTTCAAAATTTTTCCCATATGCTGTGCATTTTTCTGTACTGGACGACCAGAAGAAGAACTTTGAATAATACATGGCAGCAGATTTTATATATGGCAGAGTTGTAGGCTGTTTGGGTGGCTGTATCTCAGACTATCAGGCTGTCAACACTAAAGTCACATCTTAAGAAAAATGCCTTTTTGAAGAAACACATGTGAAGTCCTTGCTTTAAAAAAGGAATGAACAAATGTGGCTGGAGTTGTTAAAAGTGAAGCAGCAATAGTCTTATTTTTATGTGTCAAAAGATTCTTGTGAAGCAAACTACAGATACATTTGAATAGCCAAAGAAAGAATAAAAAAAAGAATGAAAGATTCAGGCAGAGAGAGGAGTTGAAATCAGGAGAGAAATGTGTTCCAACACAGATATGCTTCTGCCTGCCAGTTGATCCCACTGTGACTCATATTGAGGGGTTGGTTCTTGGCTCAGGCGATGTTGGAAGCATTAACCCGTTTATTGTTGTTTTCATCAGCCAGAATCAGTCTGCTCAAATTGGCAGTGGATCAGAAGTTATTGCTTGGAAGTCAACAAAATCAATAAGCACAATGAGGAGGTATTGTATGTGTGCAGATCCAAATTCCGGACCAGGTGTGAGGAACAGTAAGGGGGGTAGTGAAAAAAGCTATTGTTTCAAAATAAATCACTGGGCAGCCTCGTGCAATCTTGTCAATATCTTTAGTTTTTGATAGTATTTTAAAGCAAATCGGTGTCATTTTCAAGCAGTAATGTTTGTTAGAGAACACATCTCTTGCACTTTCACCACAGGCTGCTCTCTTTCACATTGGCCCTAATGTGAAAGCCACAAGGAAACCACACTCAGGGACAGCAAGCAAAGCCTCACTTAAGCGGGATTACAATAAAATAAATGGAATACATCCGCCATGAGTTTAAGGAGTCTGGCTGGGAGTTTGTAACCAGTAGAAGCCACAGGGCACGGCTGCCTGCTGACTTTTAAAACACTCTTCTATGCTTGAGCTACCCAGGGGATGGGATGCAAGCGGACACAAGGGGGTGTTTCAGAGGCTTCAAAAACAAGCAAAGGGAAAGAGACAGGGAGTGAGAGAGGTGATGTGGTCACCCGAAGCTGTTCATCTCCCTGCATATGGAGAGGTGCTCAAATATTTATGATTTTTAATATAGAACCTGACCTCATATTTTTTTCCCAGAGAAATTATGGCATTCCCAGCTTTCTCGGTGCATTTATGAATAGTACCGCTGAGTATGAGGCAGAGATGTGAGGACAGGAAACGCAGCTCGAAGGCTATGATTTTATGCAAAAAGCTCAGTGTGAACTGAGACTATAGTACTTTGAGCGACGTTTAAGCAGCTTATTTAATGTTTCAACTGATCTCACGTCTGCAGAAATATTCTCTTTAATATGACATTTGTATTTTGATTTTTTCCCCCCTTTATTGATCTGCTGTGCTTAAGTAGCACTCAGATGTTGAAGTAAATCGATCTGTAGAGGATCTGTGAGTGTCCGGAAACCCTCCTTTCATAAGAGTAAATTTCATTACCTCAGGTGTCAACGAGCTGCATCCTAAATTCCTGTGGAGAACTCCATTTGCTGTCTCTCATTAGCTATGGATGTTCCCTATTAAACAGGAATAAGATAAGTGACCTCCACCATCACCACTGGTAGCTAATTTGACTGGGTATATTAGCCTCAGTATTATGAAACTGGGTTGTTGGGGGAAGGTATTATGATTGGATGTAGGGTATGAATGAGTGTGTCTTTGTATGAGAATGTGAAATGAAATTGCTCTTTCCCATGGTGCATCTCTGGTCAGGGACTGACATTTATGTTTATGAAATTCAAACACACATCCCCATGAAAGAAGTGGCCTATTCATCACTCCGAGTTCTAGCTGTGTTACCAAATTTGTAATTGGCCTCTTCTAGTGAGCCCCGTTGATCGACATGAGCATATTCAAAGAACCCAAATTCTTCCCTCTCGCCTTTATTTCCACCAGCTTCTTCTTTCCTCCCATCAGAGGTCTGTCAGATGAAGCCTGCCATCCATACCTCCTGACATGACTCACTTTGAAGGGTCTGCCGAGTCTGGATAGCAGTGCTGATAATATCCCCGGCTCGGATGTACATCTTTTATTGCAGTTGGAATGTATTCAAGCCTGAGGTCATTTTGTAAAAAGGGCCTTATAGGCTGGAAGAAAGAAAGTGGTAATTGCTGTAAATGTGGTGAAAACCTTTTAAAATAGGCTCTAATTGAATCCAAGACAGGATGACCAAATTAGAAAAAGGTGTTTTGATGCTTCCATGTGTTGACAGGGAACAAATAGTGTGTATTCAGAACATTTCACTCTCAGTTTGCTTTAGTTTATTTCGATAAATGTCACTGCTCTGAACATTAAAAAGACTACAGACTTCACACACCAGGTTTCTTTAAAACTTATTTCAGCAGTAACCATCAAACAGAGGGGAGCAGCTCTAGACTGAGAGCGTAAAGCTGGTGACCATCGAGTTACTGCTTAAACTTCAGGTATCAGCAGTGGGACATCTGGCCAGAGAAAGTCAGTAAACAGCAGTGTTATCTAAGGTAGTACTGCTGAGGTGCCCTTGCGTGCACCATTTAACCTCGGCGGCTTGGAGAAGATACTCTGTGATTATTTGATGTAACGCTTCAAACTTGTTCGATGTTTTAAGTGAGGACAACTGTACATGTTCGTCAACATCTTAGTCTGTGGGTTGAAAGGTTAAATCGAAACATCCTTTTTGCTACAGCTGTTCAGGTAAAATTTATTTTCACTGCGGCAAAACCTGAGGACATCAGAGCACACTGACATTTAGCACTGACTCTTTTTTTAAAAGTAACCTCTATCTGAGGCAGCTGTACATATCCGCTCCATTTTATTTCTTCCTGTCTATACAAACTTTTTTTCCCCCTTACCTGAGATATAGAAATTGTGTAGGTCTCCACTGACTGCTGCCACACGCCATTACCTGATGAATTACGCCATCTGACTGATGGTTTGTGATAGCTCTGAAGAACATACAATCCCTCAAATAAACCATTTCTGTCTCCCAATTTTGCTTTAATATTTCCCAAATGCCTCTGAAGGTGTTTAGACAAGCGCGACTCCACATAAAGGAGTCGGGAAAAGCAATAACTTAAATGCAGTGACTTGACACATGGAAATGAGCCTTTTTGTATGAAAATCAAATGGAGATTACACTTTGCAGAGCAAGTTTGATTCGAATTGTATGCAGTGATTTTGGCAAGGTTATTATTGAGGGATACATATAAGGAGAAGAAATGTGTTTTTTTTGTGGGTGTGTGGATTTGAGATGTATCATTTATTCATATAAAGGCTTCTAGCCATTTTCAAATCACTGTTATTGTATTAAAATGTCTGTGTGTGTGTTTACGTGATCCGTTTTATTCACAAAACTGTCTTCTTCCCTTCTGCTTTAGGATGTTGCTGGTGGCAGATGACACAATTGACAGGACATCGAGATCAGACATCCGCTGACATATGAGAAGTGTCACTCTCTACGCATCACATCTGACCGCTTATTGACCTTTTCATCAGCTATCCATGCCAGCAGAGAAGCTCACTTGTTGACACACCTCATCAGCCAGCCAGACGTGGTGGCAATCAAAGGCAAAATAACTGGATGGGGGCTAATCGTTGCCTGAAGCTGCTCACACACGAGGGCGAGATGCTGCTACTGGTTCTAAATGCTCTGTCTCTGCGGCTGATTTAGAAAAAACTTTCAGTGGTATAGCCATTGTTGTGGAGAGGGAGTAACTCTAAAGACCCCCCCAAAAAAGCATTTAGAAGGGAGATTCTACAGAAAGCATAAATAAAGAGGATTAGCAATGCTTTGGCCCATATTGTTCACCCTGCAGGCTCTGTGCACCAGTGTGGCACATGCTATGCAACATTACCCAGCAGCCTGGGGACACTACGACGTGTGCAAATCCCAGATCTACACCGAGGAAGGCCTGGCCTGGGACTACATGGCCTGTCAGCCAGAAGCCACAGACATGACAAAGTACCTACGAGTGGCCCTCGACCCCCCAAACATCACGTGTGGAGATCCACCTGAAACGTACTGCGCTTTGGTGAGTCATAACCTCGCCTGTCCCCTGATGGAGACAAATGAGGCTGTAGGCAGGATCACACAGCATACTGGGTCAGGGATAGGGAGCAGAGCTTACAAGGCAATGCGCTGCCGCTGCAGCAGAGATTAATGTACACATCGACCCAGCGAGCAGCAGCGTACAAGCTGTAACTGCAGTCCAAGCACATGTTCACACGTTCTCACATTAGTTAATGCAAATCGTTCGGATAAGAGTGGACAGATTTAAATAAGCTAAGACGGAGAAAGGTATGGGACTTTTTTCAAACACGTAAGAGAAAATAGTGTAGAAAGTTATATGTGAGAACAAATAGTCAAGCGAAGGCACACGTGAAGCTGTACATGTACGGTATGTCCACGTAACGGTCTCATTAAGCTAAAGAAAATGTGAAGTTCAAGTCATGGTTCAGTTTGTTTAGACCTCGTATTGTATTCCCTCTGGCCCTGAAGTATGAACCCTGAATTCTAACTTCAGGATAAAGTTTTTTCTCAGAACTGCAGGATCAGGCTCTGAGTATATTATCTCAGTGCTTTCGTACTCCTCTAAGCCAAATGCTCAAGACACAGCTCCACTCCAAGAAACCATATCTTTCTGAGTTTAGACAAGTCTAGACAACTCTACTAACTATATAATTAATTGTAAGATCTGGTATGACCTTTTTTGTAACAAATTGTGTATAAAAGATATTTATTTTTATTTAATGGTGGGGCATCAGATTTTGCAGAATACCGGCTTAATTAGCAGAACTTAGATTCAGTGAAGCATTTAAATTATCCCCAGTAAAGACCATCCTCTTTTTTTCTTTTCATTCCTCCAGTGCATCCCTTCTCCACTAGATTTGACTGATGTATGCCTTTAACTATATAAAAAACAAGAACTAACCAAACATCAATGGCTGTCAGTAGAGATAACAAGAAGAAGGCACCACTGTCCATTTTTGCCTTAAAACTCCTTTTCATATATATACCTTATTTCTATGGAGTCCCCCAGCTGAAAAGCTTTGTTTTGGATTTTACTTGTACTTTTTCCCTTCCACAAAATATTTCTCTGATCAATCAAAACTGATTTTGCATTCCTCCACCCTTAGTTTTATTATTTATGCATTTGTTGTTTTTTTCTTTCCCATGTCCTCCCAGGATCTGTAGAAGTCAATAACCATCACCTGTGTGAAGTTTTATCAAGATGAATCTGTATTAAAGTACTTAGACAAGAATCACGCATTTTGTACAGTAGCTGCCCAGATCACTGACACACACTTAAGTCTAAGGCACACACATAGCTGCACACAAACACTGGCAGTGACAGGCTAATTGTGCTGGTGGCGTTTTAATGGAGTCCTTGCTTCTGCACTCTCTGCTGTTGTGTTTTATCGGCCCTTAACAGCTATTATCAACAGTTCAACCCCAGGTTGTATTTGTTTAGAAACACACTCAAAGTAAGCTGCAAGAGCCCAAAGGCTTTAAAGTGCTTCATTAGAAGTCGTGTGCCTGCCCACTGAGAGTTCCTGCAAGTAAACATTTACCAATTAAAATGGGCATCTTTAAAAGGAGTTTTTATCCTCACAGCGCCAGATGGCATTGAGACATTTAAAGACAATGTAAGATGGAAAAAGAGCAAGTGTCCAGTCATGTGTGACATTCTGTGGAGTTTTGTTTCAAAACAAAGCTGTGACACCTTTATCAGTCTGGTAGATTATCCTGAACGTGCAGCATTTACATAACAATAGAATCAGAAAGAGCAGAGGAGAGATGAGTTTTGACAGATTTGTCCTCTCTTTTTAACTCTGTTTTTATCCGTGTAACATTTGGTTAAAGATGCCTTGTCAAAATTCTGTTAATCTCCTCTTTTTCTTTTATTTAACCACGTTTTAAATTGCACTTGCTGTCAAATACGCCACAATTTCTTTCCAATTATTGCCATTGTTAGTTAATAAAGGAACTGTCTGTAAATGTTTTGGGTCTATTATCTGACCAGTGTTACACTGGTCTTTAATTCAAGGTCTTTACAATTTAGAATTGTGAGTTTATTTGACATATATAGCAAAGAGCAATATTTGTTAACAGTTGCATCAGGTAAGACTGACACATATGGGTGATGATGTAATATTGTGTCAGCCGTTACTTTCGGTATTACAGTATGAGCACGCTCTGTCAGAGTTTCAGGAAATCGTTGCATGTGTCACGATGCCACCCGGTGAACTCCTCAACTTCATTTTCCTTTCAATACGACAAAGTGAAGAATCCTGAGAGCTTCAGCCATCATTTCAGCCAAAATGATTGTGTTTATCAAAATAACTACATTAAAGTTACAAAAGCTCATTTAGAATGTTTTTTTAAAAAGTGCATGCCTCAAATTAGTTGACTTCCCTCTATGTAGTTCTTACATTATATAAAATATATTTTTGTTCTTTAGATGTGTGTGAAATGCACTAATGATGTGTTCTTTTTTAACACCACCATCAGTTTTGAAGAGTTTTAAAGTCGGAACATCATCTTTAAAGGGCACATTCTCATTTTTTTATTGATTTTTTTGCTCTCTGAAACTCAAATTTTCACTTTAAGTAGTTCCTCCTGTGCCAAGTCTGAGTACCCTTGCCGTCTAAATGTAAGTGAACTATGCAAACTTACTGCACTTTCTCCAAAATGGAAAAAAAACTTTAAAAGTTATTTTTAATTTCAGTCAGAGAAGTCAAACTCATGTGTCTTGAAAGAAAGCCACAGGCTCACACCCCCACCCATTACCAGCTACGCTGTCTAAATGTTCAGTATGTCATGAGTTTAAGTTAAGGATGTGATGCAATGAGTTTGCTCCATGGAAGCTAGCTCGTGGAAAAGCAAGCCCTTATACACGAAGTCCACTGTCAGCCATTAGGACTAGAGTGTCAGTGAATGTCAGTCTTTATCTTTTGCTGTGAAGCAGCTGTTGGACTGCTGGACTTTGTCAGGTACTTTTTGTTAGTTTAAATATCCATTAGTTTGGGAGCTTATTTTGATTCCCTGAAGCCTAGCAGGAAAACCTTTTATTTAATCCACTAAGTGGTGTTTTTTGCTACAATTTTTCTGTCCATTCCCATCTTCTTCCACAGCCAACAATTCCAATCACTGCAAAACTGTTCCTGCAACAATGTTCTCACTAGACATTTCCTCAAAGCTACACATAAACTTCTCTGACAGAACAATGTTGTAACAATTAGAAAACATTTCTTTGTTTCGATTTTTTTCTTCTGCATGATCATTCAGTTTTCTTTGTAAAAACTATAACCACCTCACTCTATAATAGAGACCTGCATCATAGATGATACATTCTGGTTGACAGTAGGACGTAGCTCTGCAGTGTTTTATGTGCTATCTGTTGGAGACCTCACATATGAAACAAAGGTTACGTTCACTTCTGTAGTCCTTAATCTGTTTGTGCCTCTAAAGTCTATCACATTAGTTGTGTTAGCATGTAAGACACAGATTGAACATTCACAATAACCCCACCATTGCCTGGAAAGATAAGTCTGCTGCATTGATGACCAATAATGTGACAGTTTCCAAGCAGCTTAGGAGCAACTCTCATCTATTTTTCCCATCCTAAGCCTCCAAGTGGCCCATTTGGTGAAATGGCATTCACAATTCTTTCTTGCTATTCTGAGAGAACTGAGTAAAGTTCAGAGGAATTACAAGAATCTACCCATTCGGAGTAGCTGGCATCAGCACAGTTATACTGAATCAGCCTCAGAAATGTTGACACAACTGCCTTGGTGATGTGACTGGATCACTATGGCAGTAGTGGGTGTAAAACAAGTGGGCAGATGTCGCTTAACTCAAAGCTCCCATTTACTGATTTAGAAAAAAATAGCCAGGAACTTTGATTTTATAGCACAGAGAATCTCTTTTCTGTTTTACTCAAAAAATGTTTCACTGTGGCTCAAATCACCAAAAAAGATATTCACTGCATGTAGTACATATTGTTACAGCTTTTTGTCAGATTTAAAAACAAAAGACTGAAATTCATAAAAATTAAAGCTGCTTTGTCAATAAAGGCGTTGTAATGGCTCACCACTTTTGTCAATTGTTCTTAAACCCACCGAAACCAAGGTGATTTGGACTTAAGAGGCTTAGAGGGGGGCTGTAATTAAAAACAATTATGTGTCTGTTAACCATATCAAAAATGATTATGAGAGATTTGAGATGCAGATGTAATTCAGCTGACTTACCAGCCATTGTTCATTAGACCCCATGTGATGCAACAGTGTAATAACAGTTTTGGCCCTGATCATTCAAACGTGTCTAATTGGATCATTTGTGTTAAAACTGAATAATGATTTTTTTCTTCATAATTATAGCAGGAGGCATGAATGAAGAATTCTTTACACAAATTTGGAAAAGAAATGAGAATATGCATGGTATAGGTTAAATTCAATCTTTTCATTGTCCTCTTGAGTTAAAGCATATGCATTTCAGGTGGGCTGTACTAATTAAAAGCACTTTCATGCTGCCTGTTACACTGTAAAAAGTGAGAAAAGTTAAAGTACTATTGACTGACAGTGATTGACAGTGCCACAGTGCGCCACAGGAAAGGAGGTTTAATAGCTAAACATTTCCAAGAACCCCTGCAGGTCTGCAGCTAAAAATAAAAACAAGGCTTACTCCCTGATGCAGAACACCCGTCCTAGACGTTGTTTGTCCTGGACTCTAATTATTTTAGGCCAGGAGTCCAGAAAAAACCGTTGTTGTTTCATCCACAAAAAGGAACAATATGCACTTTTTCGTTGTAAAAGATTCAGGAATATCAGATATCATGTTTAGGCTTCTGGTTTCAATAGAAATAATCTAAGGAAGTATTCTTTGACCATCCTGTACATAAGCTGATGAACTCCTGAGGAAACTGATTAGACTAGGCTTAGGACTGCAGGCAACTAAATGATTTGCTGGAAGAGCTCATTTGCATGCTCTACTCATCTCCAGCAAAGTCAGGAAGCACCAATGGATAAGGTCACTGATGTCATTCTGCCTGCATGCAAACTATGTAAACAGATCAAACACACAACAGCCATTTCAGAAAGTCCAGGGTGGGCCTGTGCTCCTCCTAATCTGGATAATGATGACTAATGACTAATGATGATTAAATTCAAGTCAGGGGTTACTGATAGGTTGGTAGTTATAAACAGGGGAAAGTCATTGACAAAACATTCACTGATTCATCGAGCAGCTTGAACTCACATTCATGTAGCCGCTGAATTGAATTGAATAAAATGGTTGATGTGACAAGTATGTTCTCATTGGAGTGTGAAAACTACCTATCTCATGGCAGTTCATCTGAAGAGGAGTGAGAACCCTAAACCAAATTTTAAGATGCATTACGCAACTTTCCAACCTGAAAACTCTGTGTTCTGGAGTAATTTGACTAGTCTGGACTATTGGCATATATTATGTTTATTTCTGGAGCCGACACTGCCCAGCAGTCCTGAAGCTGAAAAACCACTGTACACAGTTTTTTCATCTGGAATGTCACGTAGTGTTGTATCCCAGTTTCATTCTGCACCACGTAACACTATCAAAAGGATATAAACATATTAGCCATTTTGATCTTGGACTATGTTTGATTCAGCAAAGAAACACAAGAAGACATTATCAGAGGAAGAGGGGAAAAGAAAGGGAAAGAGACGGAACTGGGGATGCACGATATAATCGGCCCGGTATCTGTATCGGCCTATATCGTCCTTAAAACTGAGTATCGGATATAGGACACCTCGCCGATATTTAACCGATCATCAGACCGTGATGTTTGGTGATGTGCTTGTGAGAGGTTTTTCCCCCTTCTTTTTCTCTCTTTTTTTACCCGCGGGCATTGAAACGCCGCAAGGCCGCATGTGAACACTGTCATTTTTGTAAATGACCAAATATGCCCTGTTGTTATTCCAGGATAGAGTGTACACATCCACATAGTTTTCTTTAAACAATTGTCATTAAATTTAACTTTTAATTAGGTTTGTCAATAGCTACACGTGTACACGGATAACATATAACCAACTGTGTACACGCCTTTTTTTCCCTCTCCCTCATTCATTTCTTAACCAGTAGCCAGCTTACATGCCGTATTATTACGGCTGATGATGCTGCCAGAGAGCATCACATAATAACATGAACTAGCTAAACACTTAAATTTTCCCACCGGTGCAATTATCCTCTAAAAACAGATGCATGGGGCGTAATGTTGTTTATACATCAAAAAAAGCTGCAGCCGGTGTCGCACCACTTTAAGGCAGAACTTCGCTTTTTTAGACCTAGGCTCTGTTTTCATCTCTCCTCTCATACATGTAAGTGATGGGGAAATGAGCATTCAAGATCGCTACAGTATGTAGCTGGGCAGGCAGTTAGGAGCATAGCTAATGAGATCGGGCATTTTCTCACCTTCTAAGTTCACCCTAAAAACGTGCTTTTCCCCCCACACTGGAGTACTCTGCTAGTCTCAAAGTACTAACGACAATGTACTAGAGAGGAGAAATGAACCAAAGTATCTGTAATAGCTGCCGATCGCCAGGTTATATTATGTTTTGGTGTCTGTGTCCAAATCTCGGAATGGCGTGATAACTCGCGTCAAAACACCGGTGGCAGATTGCACTTTCTGACACTAAATGATAGTAATCTACTGGTAATACAGATATTTTGGTTAATTTCCCCTCTCTTGTACGTTTTCGGATATTTGTTGAGACTAGCAGAGTACTTCATTGTGGGGAAAAAAGCAAGTTTTTAGGGCAAACTTACAAGGTGAGCAAATGCCTAATACTTACCATTAGCTGTGCTGCTAGCTGCCTGCCCGGCTAAATACTGGAGCAGTCTTGAACACTAATTTCCCCATCAATGACATGTATGAGAGGAAAGATGAAAACAGAAACAGAAAAACAGAAACAGCTGCATCTTTTTTGGGGACAGAGTAAAGGAAAATGTAATTGTGCAAATTTTTGCAAGTATTTTCGAATTATTGTGTTATTTGCCAAATTCTTTTATGATTACTGACTGTTAATAATAATGACAAATTTGATAAATAATTACCTTTTCGTCCTGGTAGCTGGTAGATTAGCCTATAGCACCATTTTATTTTTTTCTTTCATGTGGCATTTTGTAAGTTTACATAGCCCCCGGCAGTTTGTGCCAGAGGCTAAAGGGCAAAAATTGACTTAAACTTCATGTACTGTTACTAGAAAAATGTTGTCTGCGTACATAAATGGTAAGATACAGAAATTAGTCATTTTCTCTGATTATAACAGAAGTGAAAATTAATCACCTCCAGCTAACTTACTCCTTTTTCTAACTCCTGGTGCTGTATGAAATCACTATTTTCCTCATCTATTTGATATTCCCTTTAAAACACAAAGTTGATCATTCTGCAGAGAGCAGCAGATTAATATGTTTTACTTATTTCATTTTTTTTGCATCATTACGGGTCTGCTGTAATCTCTCATAACTGTAATTTGCATGTCAAAGCAGTTTGAACATCCATATCATGAACTGTCTGTCCATCTCAAACTGCTCAAATATCAAGCAGTTCAGAGGTCAAACCAGAACTGTCAGTGCACCTCTTTGATCTCTGCGCCCCCCCTTATTCTTGGTGGGAAACTCGCTCATCCATATATTTGTTTGGAGACAGAGAACAGTTGGTGCATTTAACTTGCCATCACCCTGGTGCCCTTGACTCTGTTCTGAACTGGCCCTGCCCAGCACATCATCACCGCACCACTGCATACCAAGACACCGAGATGACATGCAACATGTCCCCTGACTCCAGAAGAGGGGGAGAGTCATCATTTATTCCTTCACTCGCCTGCCACCTTCTTTTGTCTCCTAGCTTTTTAATTTCCCTGTCCCTTGTTTTCTGTCAGATGATGGCGCATTATATCCATGTCTTGTTTGAACATATGGAGGCTGGATGCTCCATATGAGCCAAGCACTTGACAGATTCAGATATGCCGACATTTTATCTCAGCATCTCTGACAGGTTCATTCTTAAAGAGTTGTAAATACGGAGACAAATGAATTATGCAATGGAATTTAAAATAGAGTGACAGGGTTTGTATCGCAAATATACAGTCTTTAAGAAAAGCTTTATATTTATATGCATGCTTCGTATCTGAAATTGAGTTAATGTTACTAGAATAATAAGTGCTTCATGCATCTATTTTGTTAACCTGAGAAAAAATTGTTTTATTATTGCACTCTTAGCACAAATTACATTTATTGGAGTTTTTTTCCTTTTGTTCTGATGAAAACTAGTACTGGGGGGAAATTATAAACAATGCTAAATACGTGTAAGACTTATTGCATAGTTCTGTATAACATTTTACACTCCTCTATCTATATTAATGTGACAGAACCAGGTTGCTTTGCACGGCAGAGAGATTATTTGAAATTATGTTTGCCCGCTGTGTATGAAACAGTGTGAGAATACAACATGTTTTTCCACTCAGCTCGAGTTAAGTCAAAATGATAGAATATCAAAACACATTTTATATTTATTACATGTTCAAGCAATATCATAGAATTTACTCTAAATACAAACTAAGCATGGAATTCATACAACCCTTTCACCCAGTGGACCTTCCTGAATATCAAAAAGAATAATGTAATATATTTATTCATTCATGATTTTTTTTTTACCTAGTATATTACTGTGATTTGTTGAGATGTGTATATCTTGGATAAACTTGTTACAAGCTTAATAAATAAACAGCCTATTTGGTCTGATCCAATTTGTTTTTCAGTACAGTTTGAACTACCATAGACAAACTACCGTAGACAAACTTTTTAGTAGTAGTTTCTTGTATTTTAGTAGTCTTCAGGAATGGTCCTACAGGTTTCTTGAAGGACATTTCAAAGATTTTTTTGGGATGTGGGCTGCCTTCTGTACCCTGTCAAGATGATGCCACAATGCTTCAATATGTTGAGCTTTGGGCTCTAGGCAGGATTCATCACTACATCAGGCCCGTTGCCACTGATTTTGAGCCCAGTTCTTCTGTCATTTGGCATAAATCATCCTTTTCTCTCTATTTCTCTTCCTTAGGAATAGCTTCTTGACAGTCACCTTTCAATGTGGACCATATCTGATGATTCTTCAGTGAACAACAGATGAATACACTAAAGGGTCAAATGCATCTCTCAGGTTTAGACATTAAAATTAAATGGTTTGGTTGAAGCATTAAAAACTACTTACTGCGTAAAAGAAATTGTGCAAGGAAATGTTAAATCCCATTCACCATGTGAAACCCATGATGCTAAGGATAACAGCGGCCATGTGCGATGGATGGATGCCTTCCCAAGGATATCCTCTATGGTGTTACATTAGGCAATAGGTAAAAGGTAAAGTATTAGGTCATATGCATTATACAATATATTTGAATGTGTAAATACATCATACAATGCATAAATACTTTGGGAAAAGTAAAATCTGTACACTATGTATGACAGCATAGTGGCTATTTTAGATAATTCAAGTCTAAGGTTCTGTAAAGAAAGGTGTAAACGGTTTGAGGGTAGACCTGGATGGAACAAGCATGTCAGACTGCAACATCAGCAGTCCAAGGCGGTCTTTTTAAACTGGGCCTCTGCTGGAAAACCAACGTCTGGTCCTGTATATGAACTGAAGAAGCAAACTGACCGGCAGTTTAAATATGCCCTGCGAAAAATCAAACAAGCAGAACATAATATGAGGGCCGACTCGCTGGCCCATAAACTTTTGCAAAATGATAGTGAACATTTTTGGAAGGAGGTTCGTATTATGAACACTGCTAAAGTACCCTTGCCTACCAGTATTGAAGGAGTATCTGGGCCTGCCAATATTGCTGAGCTATGGAGAAAGCATTATAGGGAGCTGTTTAACTGTATAAAAAGTGAAAGTTTCAGTACTGGGAACGTGTGTATGGACAATGTTTGTGTCACAACTGATGAGGTACATGATGCTATAATGAAGTTGTCAATGGGTAAATCTTGTGGTCTTGACAGAATCACAGCAGAACATTTAAAATATGCCAGCTATAGGGTTGTTGTGTTGCTACCTTTGTGCTTCACTGCAATGCTAATGCATGGTGCTTTCCCCAGCTCCATGCTATCGGTCCTGCTTGTACCTGTTGTCAAAGACAAAACTGGGAAAATCTCAAGCATTGATAACTATAGGCCCATTGCCCTGTCTAGTGTGATATCCAA
>JAVQJG010047129.1:0-28263 GCA_036024015.1 Craterocephalus amniculus
ATACAAACAGAAAAAGAAGCTGTGCAGGAAGAGGCAAAAAGCCAGTTTGGCTTATTCAGAGCCTCCACCTAAAACAAATTGATTAAAACATGATTTAAAAATAAGAAAAAAACATGTACAGACTACTGCTTTTTCCATAGCCTGATACCCACCTCATGACACAATTAGCATTGCTCACATATTAGAATATTTAATATTACATTAAAAGATAAAAATGAGTTGCCACAGAGTAAAAACATGTGGCGTTAACATTTTAGTAAGCAAATGAGTCTTGACTTTGACATTTTTCAGAAGTCAACTCTTCTATGTCTGATACTTTAGGGTCCATTAAGACCCTGATTGTTTACTGAACCCAACTTAAATTTTTACTGCCATTTTCATGTTTATATAAAATTAATATGTAAATATAATAATGACTTTCATGTTTTAAAGTATGAATATCCACTTTCTTATGGATCACAGCTGTAGACATGCCAGCTTGTACACTGCGGACTTTGTGGCACATCTGACTTTATGCTGGATTTAGGTTGTTTACATTTACATGTTTACATGTGTCTGCATGCAAATAATATAAAACGTGACACAGTTTAGGTACATTAACATTCCAAAGTCAGTATTTTAGATATCTACTAATGAGTTTGCCCCCCTCCCCCTGCATCTTTATACTGTACAACCCAAGTAACACACATGACCTACAAACATAAAACTCAGTCATACAATTTATGTAGCAAAAGGAGAATGTGGATCATTTGGGACCAAGTTCGATTTTACTGTGAATTTTTCATGAACCAAACACCATTTTCCCGGAGTGCCTTTCTGTGTAAACAGACTTTAGTTAAACAAGACAAGGCTTCTTATCTGCACGTGCTAACTCCTGGGTCACAGCCACATAAACACCATAGGCTTGAATCGGATAGTGTTTCATTCAGACATTTGAATACAGGGATGAAGTAGCCACAGGCTCTTGTATTATGTTAGTGAGTGTTACACCTTTAGAATTCATTCAAATCAACCACTTTTGATTCTTAAAACAAAATCAGCTCTTTATCAATAAAAAAAATAAATGGTGTACTGTCTGCACACATTCTTTTGTAATGCAAAGAATTATCACTGTGCCTGTAGAGCACAGTTAGCCATGGACTGTGGCTAGTGTGGTGATTTTCATGTTTTGTTTGTTTGGATTTTTCCTTTGTTTGTCATCTTGGCAGCTTTACTGATCCTTTTAAACATTTACATTCTCTGGATGATTTTGTACATCTTAAGATATTTTATGGCCAAGTAACTGTTCTTCAAATCCCACTCTGTGTTCTGCACTTTAAATTAAAGGAAAAAAAATGATTGAAGAGGCATGGAAGCGAAATCAAAAGACACGTATAGCTGATTTAAAATGGTATGCACTTACAATTTTAATAAAATCTGAAACTTAAGACAATTTCTATTGGTTTATTTCATTGTATTTGCTTCACACTGTTCATTACTCCAGAGATCTGAACAAATGTGTGTAGGATATCTGCCAACGGAGAGTCAATTACTTAACAGCTGAAGCCAGTATGGAAAAGAACCAACATATGCAAGCAGACAGAGCTTGCCTTTCACTTTCGTATTCGTTTCTCTGCTTTTACCTGCTGTACTGTTCTGTTAACCATCACATACCACAGACAGTCACAAGATATTATCAACTCTGTTTTCCTTCATTACAGCATGAGCATCTGATAGATCTCAGTAAAGTCCACCTTAAAAAGTCCAAAGACAACATAAGAGCATTTGGCTTTGTGCCTGTCAAGCTGTAACACACCAACTCATCTCACATCGCCACTTCCTTTTTGAGAAGCTTAAAGTAAACAAAACAGGAGCAGTGTCTTATTAAAGGGACTCGGAGTAGCCTGTGTTTTAACTTTTGTTCTCTAAAGCATTTAAAAATAGTTTGAAAGCAACCATCCTGTGCCACATGCACAGTTACTATCAAGCTCACGTTTCAAAAGTGAAAATGTCAACAAGTATCTCTGTGAGATCTCAGGGGTTGTTGTGATGCAAGCAAACCCACAGATTCAGACAGTCCACACATAATAACCACCCAGAGGAGCCTGGATGAATACACTGGTGACCTGCAAGACTTACTGCATACCACAAAGGGAACACCAGCCTCTAAAAGGCCTCATTAGCTGTCTTAATGTAAAATATGCAATTGCCGTGTGTGAACACGACACAAGGTTTTATACAGGTGAAAACAGGAAGTGAGACGTTTGTCTTGAGACCTTATGGTTATATTTTGTCATGAAATGATTGGCAACATACACTTCCATTTCTGATTGCATCCACTGGTATATGAACACTATTTTAGGACTTCTGGGGTTTAGCATTTAAATTGATGCCATCTTACTTTGGAGTCAGTGGTCAGTTTTTGGATAAAAAGGTGGAGATAAACAATAATTCTTGAAAACTGGCTGGAGAAAAATGTGTAGCCAAACCTTGAGGCCTAATATCAGATAGAATTAAAAATATATATACTTAAAAACTTATATGAAGACATGAATCAATACATTTACACTGTAAATATAAACTTTTTCGAAAGAAGTTGATATTTTATGAATGGGAGTCTTCCACTATAAACCATTTCTGCTTCAGATTAGATTTCAAGAGCAAGTGCATAAATGGCTCATACCATATGGAGCAACCAACATCTATTGACGTGTTTTTTGTTTTAATCAATATTGTGCCATCATTGTCCTCAATCACCCAGAAAAATGGACATTGAAAATTGGTCTGTGTTCATCTGATACGGTAAAAACTTACTTACATACGTGGATGTGGACGGTCAATTGGAAATTTTCCAAATGATAAACTTCATTTGTTTGCTATTAGTTCCATGGCAACAACGCACTCTTTATACACAAACCAAACACTTACCCTCAGCCAGTTTAGCAGAATTAGCCATCAGCGGCTAAATAGTTAAACATGCAAGCACCTAATTTAGCCTATTCTGCCAAAAGCTGGTGGACAGAAGGAAAATTAAACTGTGAACTTACCTTCAAACAAGTGTTGGTCTTCATCTGCTGGATGTGTAAAGGGAAGTTCTTGCTAACAGCTAAAACATTTGAAAAATGACATTTATTCCTGTTTGCCTACTAATTTTTCTTCTACAGCTGAGATTATATATATATATATATATATATAAATATATATATATATATATATATATATATAAATTTTATCAGCAGTAACTTTTCAAAAAAGAAAAGAAAAACAAGTTAACAGGCTTATTAAAAACTGCAGGGTTTATATTACCTAAGGAAGGGCTCTAATCAGGCAAGCTAATTCATAACACCTGTGTGGACGTGTGAAGCTTTATCCCCCTTTCTTTTTGCTCTTCTTTCTTTGAGTGCTGGAATATATATAACACAGCTGTTTATTAATACCTAGTCTTCTCACATAAAGAAACAAACATACTCTGGCTACCACTCTTTTTTCCCCCTCATTTATTTACATAAGCAGTCAAATTATATACAAATATCCACAAGGGCTTTATTCCCCTCATAGGTTTGTGACTATGACTAATGGCCTCCAGGTGCCACCCCAAGAACAGACAATCAAATTTTATCCAACAATCAGTATAAACTTACTTTCACCTGATTTAACCTTAGATCACTAAATGCAAGTGAATGCAGCATGCAGTGCACTTCTCTATGATTGTTCTATATTACCATGTTTGATCATAATGCACCATTTAAACAGCATCATCTCATGTAGGTGATAATATTTGTCTGTCCAAACTGTCAACAACATGAATGGGATTTAAAGTTATGAAACCAGCAGATGGGACAATTCTGCAAAGTTAAATTAACTATAACAGTGAAAATATAAACAATTGGCATGTGTGGTAGTTAGAAATCATCTTTTCTAGTTAGTTGCAAAGAATTATTTTTACATTTCCACTTTAACACTTTCTCTAGTTGATATTATCTTTGTTAAAACTAGTCTGTTGTTTATCATTCTAACACAATATTAGCGAGACTATAAGGCTTTTGGTTCATCCCTTGCTTCGTTGTAAATTTCAGGATCTTGGCTAGCTCTCTGTAAGTCCTGGGAGCACAGCTCAGACCTTTGTAGCACTGACATTTAAACCCTATGCTTAAAGTCTTCAGGTCTTCCAGCGTAGGCCTCCCTAGAACGAGGTAGCGTCCCAGAACACGCAGGATGCTGAAGTTCTTGGGGTTGAGGTGAAGATAGTGATTGGACCTGGAATTTTTCCGGACACAGCGGCCATTTCCTCGACACAGGAAGTTGCTGCAGAGCTGGGCTGCTGCCGTGGCATTGGTGACGTAAGGGTTGAGGACAGAGGAGAGGTAGGACGAGAGGGCTTCACAAGATCTCTGGGAAGTAAAAGAAAGTGAGCGGGATCATCACAGCAATGCAGCATCCTGCACCTATGCTAATGTTAGGGTGGAAAGGAGTTTTAGGGATTTATAGAGGTTTCATTCTTCTCATTTCAGCTCACTTCACAATATAAATCATCTTATGGCACTTTCAGATTGATTTAAATTTAGGTTTTTTGCATGAATTTGACAAACGAAATACAGTACTGCATCTTGATGGTGGATATTTAGGGATCCTACAAAGTAGGTTCAGATCCAAATGACTTCTTTTAACTTCAAATGTTAAACTAAAAGTCTAAACTGAACTGAACAGAACTGAAATTGGAGTGAAAGATCTACCTCTTTCATTTAAAATAAGACAAGTAGGCAGTCTATATCATATACAAATTTAATTAGCCATCTAGTGCACTGCAATAGCACAACTAAGATTTGTTGGGTCATTGTTACAATACCCATTAGACTGATTGAGGTCTCTATCAGAGCAGCAAACATTACCAGTCTATCATCAAGCTAATTTTTTAAAATGATTAATATGGTTCCAGCATCAGCTACTACAACCAATCAGCAGGCTTTGTCAAGTGGTTGAAAAGATGGGCAGCTTTATGCTATCCCTTACTGTAGCTCAACTGCTATACCCGATGGAGCCCATCCAACATAACTCATGCTCACCTTCCCACCTGCAGCCAAACAACCGATACTAACATGCATGTTTGGACAGCCTCCACTTAAATGAATAATTCGACTTGTTTTGACAGCCATTACACCGTCATGTCTATCAGGAGTCTACAAGAGGTCAGTGGTGATGATGGATGATGTTACCTGATCAGCAAAGTCGGCACTGGCCCCCCACAGCACAGCGCCAGAGGCTCCAACTGCTGCGCTTTCCCCAATGGTGCTGACCAGATCCACCTGGACAAAAATGTTCATCAGTGGCACCCCTCACAAAGAAAAAAAGAACTTCCCTGAACACATGAAATGAGCTTCAGACATCGATATACACACTGAACAAAGTGATTGGAGTAGATAAAGGTGATGCATTCAGGTGGGAGGTTACATCGGAGCAGTGTGTTCTTACAGTAAGGAAACCAAACCACCCACAAAACTGGACCTCTTAAGGAGAAACGCTCCTCTCCCGGGGTTAAAGACGTAACCTAAGCTGTCTCTAATCTAGCCAAGTGGGCCCTTGCTCCTTTAGGAGGCTGTTCAGAAAGATGGCATGTATTGGAATGGTGAATTTTGTAACATTACTGAGTGATTGTTATTTGTTTAGATATCCCACTGATTAACCAGGCCTGTAACTCATTCCGTATTCTGATAATGATGTATCAAACACATGGTGGTAAACACAATTATTCATTAAAGAAAAGGCAAAATTCTAAATAGTTATTCAAATAACTGGAGACTGAAAAAAATAATAATGAATAAATATTAATTTTCTAAATAATAATGAAGTGAAATAAGACATTGTTTTTAATTCAACTGAGTTGAAAAATAATGAAAAACAAACCTGATTGCATTGATTGCCTAAAAGGATTATTCAGCAAAATATTAGCCTTCAAGTGATATAATGTGTAATAATGTCTTGTCTTTTAAAAACATTTCTGTTAAACCATTATCCAAAATGTCAAGATTTTCATAAAAAATTTTACTTTTGTCATTTTTAGCTCATTTCAGTGACAGCTGATTGTTTTCTTTCTTTAACGGAGGGAGGAATAATTTTGTTTACGACTGTATCTATGTAGATTTTCCTTGTACCTGACTGAGGAAGCTTCTGTTCTGATCCACAAAGACGGGCCGCGTGTAAACAAACACAGGCGGAGGGCTGCTCAGCCTGGGTAGAGCAGACACTCTCAGTGCTTCCTGAACCCGGTTTCTAACCATCAGGGCGGCTCTAGGGTTGTCTGCTAAGGAGACCTGAAAGGGCAACGAAAAATAACAGCACTGGCAGTAATTATGATAAAAATATAATGCAATCAGATTAGCATGAGCAACCTGTAGGTACACGGAGGGGTAAAGGGCAGTGCTGGACTTCCAGAGCCAGAGCAGCTCATTGTTCTGTCTCTTCACCTCCTCTGTGCACTGCCCCGTGTAGTTCAGCTCCTCCCAGCCGTAGTTATAGCAGTTTGGAAACAAGTAGAAGCCCCAGAGGTAGTTGGGTCTCATGGCTTTCCCTGTTTGCAGCATCCCTGACATGAACTGCCTTGCTGCCTCCTAAATAAGAGACTCATCTCTGTTAAATGAATACTGTTATATGTATTTTTCATGTAATTCGTTTTAGTAAACCATGTTTGTTCTGACCTGGAAATCTTTTTTGGCCTTTTTTGTGGCCTTCTGGGCCGTAAGCGACAGGTTTCTCTGCAGAACATGAGCCACGGATAAAGTCTGATAGATTCTTTTATTGCCCCAGTTTCTGTCCCAGAGAGGGCGCCATTCCTCCCAGTCAATCACAGCCAAGCCTCTGGTTGTCCTGGAGAAGATGAGAAATATATCAATAATATGACTTATCTGTCACGGTAATTCTGTATTAAATTTAATTCTGTATGATTTTGTATGCATTTGTTGTCCTTTTTCTCTATTATTGTACTGTGGTTCCTCACTCGTGGTACGGATCTTCTGTGTTTTTTATGCCGTGTGTTTTCTTATTTGCCGTTTTTTGTCTGACCTGCTGGGGACTTCAGATGTAAAGTAGCTTTTTTGGCGAAATCTACCATATCTATATCATTACCTTCATCAGTTTATTTAAGTAAAACAACAAAAATATCTTTGAAAAATCTTTTGGCTGTTGACAGGAGCAGAAATACACACAGTAAGTGACCAATGTGTTCAGTGTCTGTTGGGTCAAGTCGTCTGGACTGGGTTGAGTTTCTCAGAAATGTTTCTTCAGTTTCTTTTTTTTTCTTCTTTTTTTTTTTTGCTGATGATTTAGTCTACAACCACCGAGGCATCATGGCTCACCTGAGGGTTTGTTGAGTGATAGCCTGAAAGGGAGAAGCCCCTGGTTACAAAGGTTAATTCAATCCTGGGGCCTGTATTCAGGTCTCCACATGGGCTCCAGAGGTAAATCACTGAATATCTGCTCCTGCATATCTGAAATATGGCAGCAATGCTCTCTTTTGAATTTACTATAGATGGGTCAAATGCAAGGTCTCATTTCCCAAGTGGCATTAATAAGGTAAAAATCATTATAAGCGTTGTCCATAGTTACACTAGAGGTGACATCACAGTCCTCCTTCTGTGTTTCATCTTGAATAAACTAAAACTAATAAAGGCTAGAGATTGAATCTCATGACCCTGATTGATGAGAACTATCACAGATAATAAAAAGTTTTCTGTAAGTCAAATTAATAACTGGATTTTTTTTTTCAACTTACTTGGATGGGATGTAGTAGTTGATGTCTTCTCTGGCTTTGTACATGCTGGCTTTTAAGTCAGCTTTCTGGGGAATGCCACCATTGAATTGTTTTTGACTTTTGACATTGACATATGGGTACAGACCCAGTCTGTCTGTATAAAACAAAGACAGAAACTGCCCTGGAACCTGCAGAAACAGAGAAAGTGGATCATTATGTGAAGAGATGCTCCACTTTACTCTTCTTTTAGATTTAAGTAAGCAAGACATACCCAAAAAGGGGTTCAAAATTGGAAACAGACTTGCAAATAAATGCTGCTTTAAACTACAATAAACTTGTACCTTGGCAGGCGTTGCTACTCCTTTAAAGGGGGAGGTGTCCAGAGAGATGTTGTACCTGTTACATATCATATCGGGGATGTTCCAGGTAACTGTAAACGGCTGGTTCTCAAACAGCAGCCCAGCCGTGTGGGGGAGAGTGTGAGGCGGATGTAATCCAGGCTGCCAGGAAGGTGCTGCTTCTGGATGAGATGGCAGCGGCTTCTGTGGAGGGGTGGTGGATGTTTTGGCATGAGAGGTTGATGCGTGAGGGGATAGAGGCTCAGCAGGGTCCGACACTTCTTCAGAAGAATCAAGATGCAGTGACAGTTTGGATGGGGGAGATTGAAGGTTTTTATGCAAATGGACACCCGTGGATTTATGAGACAGGGGCAAATATTTGCAGGGGAGCGGCACCAAGCGTGAAATACGCGTTAAAGCATGAAGAGGAGTGTGTTTCCCAAAGTGACAGATTTTTGTAGAGGTTGTGGCTGTGAGAGCATCTCCGGGCGATGCTTCATCAAAGAGAAGCGATGATATTTTGGAGCTAGATGACGGTGAATTTAAGGGTGACAAAAATGGAGAGATTGCAGGAGAGGAAATGGAGTTTGACCGAGTGGAGATGGATGTTTTAAAACCAGTGGAAATGGTAGCTGAGAGGATTAAGGTTGATTTATTGCTGTTACCAACAAGAAAGGTTATGGCTTTGGGGGTTTTCAAGGTAGCTAATGTTAAGACAGGCCAGAGAGACAGAGTTATAATAGTGAGGAAGGAGATTCCTTCGAAAGGTGGAGTAATTGACTGGGACGGCAAGAGATGCAGCAGCACACAGTTCGGACTCTTCTGTGTGATTGAAACCATCCTTTGGCCTGGTTTCAAAAAGGAAGAGGGACACAAAATAAATCAGTCCATTTTTTTATAGTCTTTAACAATATTTGCATATTGATGCTTCTTTCTTTTATTTTCTTTTCTTCATTTTGCAACATGTTTAACTTTCCACACAATCTAAAGCAGGGGTGCCTAAGTCCGGACGCTACTATCTTGCAACCTTTACATGCATCCCTTCTCCAACATACCTGAATCAAAAGAATGAATTCTCTGATCTACATGTCATCCAGCTCTGCAGAGGCCTGCTAACGTCACATTCATTTGATTCAGGTGTGTTGGAGAAGGGATGCATCTAAAGAGCCTGTACTAGAGCTGACTGTGTAGTACCGTTCAGACGCACAGCATTTAGCCAATAGGTGCTATCAGTCAGAGCAGCGGAGGTTTGGAAAAGTATCCCAGCAGATATTACAGACTCTGACACATTTGTAACATTTAAATATAAACTTAAATGTTGGTTAAACAGGAAACAGTAATGTTATCACTAATGATAATTTTCTATTAGATTCCAAGTTGTGTTGATAATTTTTGCTTTTCCTATTTAAGTGTTTTATTTCTATTACTTTTGTGTTTTCTTATTGCCTTTTTTGTTATAGTCTGTTTTAGGTATTTCTTCTTAGGTGTGTAGGTGATTTCAGTATTTACTAATTTTTGTTGTGTTTGCTTTTTATCTGATCTGCCGGGGACTACAAATGGAAATTAGCCACTGATTAATTCTGGCATATTCACATTTTATGTTCATAAATGTGTACGGTCCCCCTAAATAAATTATAGCTGTAGGATAGTAGATCTTAAGGACTGGACTTAAGAACCCCTGGTCCAGTGTATAATGCAACTCTTTTAATTTGGCTTGTTCGTCCCAGCTTTCAAATCCATTTGGAATGCCGTCTATCAGCTCACAAATCACCCCAAATAAAGATAAAAACGGGTAAATAACCAGTTGTTTAAAATAACCAAAACTACAGAATTACCTGCATGGATTTCCAGAATATTAGACAGAGAAGAAAGAAAGCCACGGTACCTGGACATGCCTTCCATGTGTTGACTTGCTAGATGATGCAGAAACAGCGGGGATGTCCCGACATGCTGATATACGGAGGCTGAAGGAGGAGGAGAAGCACGGTGGGCACAACTGTGTACCAGGATGCTGTCTGTTGTTTGTCCCAGAGAGGAGGGGGGTGATGGGGGGACACCTGGGTGTGAGGTTATGGAGCGTGCACTGTTTCACAGTACATCATGTTTTAAACTGTCACTGCAATGATCCAGATGCTGGTGTTTCTTAGTCCCTCACCGGAGTAACATTTACAGATAATTACGACGGAAGAAAATATGTTTATCTATTTAAAACAAAAATATATTACACTTGAAATGGCTTTGAGGATGAGATGTGGGGGTTCAACATTGAACACACCAAGACAGATAAAATAAAGTTACAGCCAATAATGCTAAGAAATTATTTTATTGAAAAGATCAGATTTAGAGTTGTTAAGCATTCAAGCAGCAGCTTTCTGACATAGTTTAGTAAAAAGCAAGCCGTAGAATTTGCATGACATGATTCAGTAAGAGCCTAAAATGAACTTTTGCTCTGCAGACAGGAGACAGGAAAGTTTGACACCTAAGTGGGAAGAAGAACAGATGTGTACTGCTCTCCTCTGGCTGCTCTTTTCCATGAGGACAATGTACGAAAAAAAAAAAAAATGGAGAGATGTCAGACACATAAATAATCATAAACACAATAAATTCCCTTTTCTCATCCGTGTTACCCGTCTGTCTGGCTTTTACTTCTCACACTTGGTTTTTTACAGTGTCCTGCATGTTTATGTGTGTGGTCAGGTACATGCAACACACCATTTGTTGGTGGTTATTTCACGTCTTGGTGGTACAGTGAAAATACCAGAAGAGAACTTTAACCATGGTTGTTTTTAGGAGGATGACAGAAAGAGATGACTGTTTAAAGCAAGTGATTTGTTTATAGTGTAACTTTTCCTTAATATAACATTTTAGAGAATCCAAAACAGCCATTTTTGGATCAATGGGTGGCATAAAGTACGATATAAGCAATCGGCATTAAAGTTTAATGTTTAACTACCACTTATAGCTTTCTAAAAGCTGCCCTTTCACCAATGTTGCAGTACTAATACAGCCAAAGTGTATTTTCACAGCTATTCTTCTACTCCCAACCTTCACATGCAGGTACTGCACAGTGATATATGCAGGTTTTGCACACTGCTATAAAACAAAAACAGATGATTTCCTCATTCCAAAGTATGCAACATGTGGTCATTGTGAAGATACATGGCCAGCATTATAAAGGAAGTTTCAATCAACAAGATGTACCATTTTAATGCTTTGAACAGCTGCAGCATCCAGCCCAAATAGTGACCCAGCAGCACAGCAACCTTTGTTGTTGAGACAGGAAAAGGCTTAACTCGGTAATAGATGGGTCTCACATCTTTCAGAGTAGTGTCACAATGTGTCTGTGTAGAAATTATTAAATAATTTGGACCATCTGTTGTGTTTAAGCATACGTGGTGGGCGTTGAGAGGCCGGCCTGCAAATTGCTGATGAAGTGTAATGCTGCCATGCCATCTTGTGGTTAAACTGCAGGTAAGGTATCAATAGCTCTGTAAATTAAGAAATTTCTTCAAACAAGAACATTAACTCAAATAGTTTCGATTTAGTAAATAATGAATTACTGTTGTCTGAGTCTCTGTTCATCAGAGACTGAATTGACTTTTTCCAAAATGTACACATACCTACTTTTTATAATACTCTTAATATTGTCAGATGCCAGTCTGGACATGAGTTTTTGGAAGTGCCTGATGGGTGTGTATGATCCAAATGTCAGTTGTTGCCTTGGGTGTGGATTATGGCAAGAAGGCCAGAGTTGTTCCAAAGCCAACCTAAACACAAATTACAGCTATATATGTGGGCATGTCGGGAAGTTTTGGAAGCCACACTCAAATGGAGTCCAAGCTGCAAGTCAAGGCCAAAATGGGCCAAATAAAACTGAAGTCATGGGCCATTATTTTATTTTATTTTATTTATTTTATTTTATTTTATTTTATTTTATTTTATTTTATTTTATTTTATTTTATTTTATTTTATTTTATTTTATTCATTCATTCATTTGTCCATTTATTCGTTTATTGTTTTTTCATTTATTGCGATGTTGAAACCCGGAACTTTGGACATGACGATGGCGAACGCGCTTTCCAGTCGGAGGAGTTTTGTCAAACTCGGTTGGGCTTCCGGTGTTTGGTTCAACGCAACAACGTGGATGAGGTGCAGATCACCGGTCTGTAGTTACACTGTTATGAGGGGACATACTGGCGTTTATCCACAACAATGCAGGTCTCCAGTATAAACGATGTGAAAATATATAATTTAAGCTACGGAAAGTCTCTTCCGGAGGTAAGAAGTCCCGTTAGACCCGTATTTAACTTTAAAGGTTCTTGCCTACAGATAACATTGCTAGCTAACTCATTTAGCCACGAGATGTGTTTGTATTATGATGTTTGAAGGAAATATCACTGATTAAAACACATTTGCCGGACTCACTAAAGTCTGTCATAGTGGGGTTGACACATAAGAAAGTTTCCTTTATTGTAACCAGAAGCTATTTAAAAAAAGAATGAAATTGGATAAATTGTGGAGGTTTATCTCTTTATTTATTTTTACTCCAACCAGAATCAACTCACTTAGCTGTTAATGATTTAACAGGTAACTTAACCGTTACATATAATGGTGTGATTTTTGTGAGAGTATGTAATAAATATGGTCACCACAGTGTTTAAATTTTCAGATTGGCAGTAAACTAACCACGAGTGATACAAATCTATCAGGGAAAATGACTTAAATATCTTATTTAGTCAAACTCAATTTTATCAATACACACCATTAGTCAATTTAAGAAACTTAAAAAGTATTTGTTATAAACTTAGGATCTAATATGCCATGTTCGTTTCAGTACAGATCAAAAGTAAAGTGACTAAAACTTAGTTGGTTGTGGCAGGTTGTGTTTAAAGCAGAAATTACTGAAATAAACTGTTTATTATTTCTGCATCTGATTCACTGTGTAATTATTTGTAACTGATCCTGATTACCTCTGTGTTTTTGCTGCAGTGGTTGTCGGATCGGAAGAAAAGACAGCTGCAGCAGAAAGATGTTGGTGAGTTCACAGCTGTAATTTCAGCGCTGCAGGTTCATTTCCTCCAGAATGTTTGACATTTTTATGACTTTTCTGTCTTTTTTATTCCTCCCAGACATCCAACGCAGGATTGAGCTGATCCAGGACTTTGAGATGCCCACGGTGTGCACCTCCATCAAAGTGTCCCGGGATGGTCAGTTCATCCTGGCAGCAGGTGAGGCGAGCTCAGAATTAGTGTTTCAGAGTTATTTCCTGTCACACAGAGAAAGCTGAAGCATTTATTTGATTCTTTTTCAGGTACTTACAAGCCCAGAATCCGCTGCTATGACACTTATCAGCTGTCCCTGAAGTTTGAGCGTTGCTTGGATTCAGATGGTAAGTCAGACTCATCTTCTTGTTGCTTTACCTAAAACTTTGTAGATGACAAATTTGTTGTTTTTTTTTCTCTCACAGTTGTGGCCTTTGACATTTTGTCTGACGACTACTCTAAGGTGAGACACTGGGTCCTATTTTACCCCTGAACTTTCCCCGTTCTGCAATTTTTTTTGATTAATGCTTGATCTCTGAGGTTGCGGATACAGATTGGTTCTGTAGCCTTATGGAGTTTGTGAATTCCTACTTTTTATAATAAACCCCTTTTTTCAAAATTTCAACATAAGTGGTTAAAAATGCTCACCGTGAATCTGAGTTTCGGAGCCTGTCTGGATGAAAATCTCCAAGTGTAATGCAGCGGAGACACAATGAAAACCTGCAGGACTCCAGTTCAAGAGGGCCGGAGTTGCTGCTCCCTGCACTAAAAATCCTGGATGTCTTTTGGATTATTTTGCTGCTAAAATGTTGAAGATGTTTATATTCTCTAATTGTTGATGTAGCAGCTCCTTGTATGTTTCTTTCTCTTAGTTTTAAAGTTTCCTTCATTTTTCTGTGCTCCTTTGCAGCTGGTCTTTCTGCACTGCGATCGCTACATAGAGTTCCACTCCCAACACGGACACTACTACAAGACCCGAATCCCAAAGTTTGGCCGGGACTTCTGCTACCATTACCCCTCCTGTGATCTGTACTTCGTAGGGATGAGGTGGGTGTTTTCTATTCTGTCTAGATGTGTTTTAGCTCCTTTAGCTGGACTCAGCTGCTGTAATACTCTGTTTCTTTAACTTCCAGCTCAGAGGTTTACAGGCTGAACCTGGAGCAGGGACGCTTCCTGAACTCTCTTCAGACTGATGCGGTGTAAGTCTGCCCCCACCTGTTGTGTCTGGTTTTTATTTCTGATGTGATCGACTCATTTTTTTTACCATTCCTCTTTTCCTGGACCAGAGAGAACAACGTGTGCGACATCAACCCCGTCCATCATTTGTTCGCGACAGGAACTGCTGAGGTAAGCAGCGTCACAGGCATTGTGAGACACAACTGTGTGTTTGCTAATAAAAAGAAATGAGTCTCTTAAGGTTTTAAATTTCTCCGTTTGGTCTGCAGGGGAAAGTCGAATGTTGGGACCCGCGTGACCGGAACCGGGTGGGAATGCTGGACTGCGCTCTGAGCAGCCTTCCTGAGGGGACAGAGTGAGTATCGAGCCATCACACTTAGATAATCTCAGCCTCGTGATGCACATGCAGCCACATGGTGCTTTCTCCAGGAGAACATAGACTTTCATGACGTGTGTCATTATGTCTCCAACAGATTCGGTTTTCTTTCTCCTTTTATTTCCTAATTTCTGTTCATGTAACGACATTCTGGTTCTCTGTTTGCTGACAGAGTTCAAGCTTTGCCTTCCATTACTGCGCTGAAGTTTAACGGAGCCCTCAGCATGGCAGTCGGGACCAGCACAGGACAGGTGAGCCCCAAATTCAGACTATAAGCTGATTTAATCCCATCATACAGTCTTCTTGTTTACACACCTGCCATCAGTTAAAGTGACTCAAGATAAAGTTCAGAAGGATTTTTTGACATATCCTCACTTTCTTGCTGCAGTAAAAGCTTTAGAGGATGTTTCCAAATAGGGGGACCACATTGTAATTTAAAAGATCTGTACGGCCCCAAAACTGATGGAAAAAGCAAAACAAAATCAGTCACGCAGGCTGCAGAGAGACTGGAGCGGCTGGAAGTTCTGGTTGTGTTCTCCATATGTCTGGGATATAGTTATGACCTGCTAGATAAAAGTATTTTCTTTCAAAGAAAAATATCCAATCTTGGCTCCAATCTTTGAAAAAATTCTAAAAGCCTGCATGATAATGTGGTCTGATCTGAAAAACACTTTGGATCAGCAAAAGTAGACCATGTACCCCTGGTGGATTACAGCGGAGGCTTCACTGTGGCTGCAGATCCAGCTGAAACTATGGCTGATTAACAGTTCCACATATCAGTCACTTTTAGCCCAAAACTTTCAGAATCTGCTGAAAAGCTGAGGCTGAATAGAGAAAATGACCTCTTACAGATCAGCTAAAGAATGGTTCCACCAGACAGAAATGAAAAGAATGAATGAATTTTTATTATTGTGTCATGTCCAAATAGAAAAGCAGCCCACCCAGAAAAAAGAACCCAGAGCTGAACCCAGCACAAAGCCTGAAAAGGCTTTAACATGAAATTTCCTGAACACTTTTTCATCACAATGAAGCTAATAATGTCATATTTATACTGTCTGGTTTCTCTAAAAGTGTGAGGTTCAGAGCCTGTTCTGCCTCATTTGTCTTTCATATGTTTTACTGAAAAGTTACTGCCGATAGAAAAGCTGAAACTGTGTATTTTTTGGTTGTAGGTGATGCTGTATGACCTGCGCTCCAACCAGCCGCTGCTGGTCAAAGACCATTTCTACAACCTGCCAATCAAATCCATCAACTTCCACGACCAGCTGGACCTGGTGGTGTCTGCCGACTCCAAGATCATAAAGATGTGGAACAAAGACACCGTGAGTAGCAGCCACAGCACGAGCTGATGGACGGGACGCATGTGATGCTGTCAGACAATTTTCCACAATTAGACTTTTAACACCCAAATCAGATGCATTTTGCTAGATCACTTGCAGCTAAGCTCTGGTACATCCCAGATCTGTTCTTCAACTCTCTGATGCTTCTACAGTTTAATTACCCCCTGGAACATAACTGAATTGATTTAATTAAAAACCCCTCAGCAGTTCATGTACAGTAAGGCCTCAGAAAAAATCCCTGCGGGCAGACGTCCATATGTGGAATAAGTCTTTTAAATACTGTTTTAAAGCAACAGCAGGTTTTGTTTCTGATTATATGTCTTTATTTTTACCAAACTAAGGAAGCGAGGATAAAACGTTTGATGCTTTTTCGAAGGCGGCAAACACACATCTCATGTAATAGCATTCCACTGCCACACGGGGGCAGTCTCATACATGCTGAAAAACCTGAGCTGCTCTTTGTGTTGCCGTAGTTACTCCTTTAGGTTTCCTCTTTGGAAAAGACAAAAATCCTGTTTGTTAAAGATCTGTTATGTGAAGGAGTGAAGGTAACCTTTAAGTGAATGACGACTGAGTCTTTTAACCTTTGCTTCAGTCATCTTTAAGAGGTTTGTTCTGTGACTGAAAGTACACGTCAGCCTGCCAGGATGTCTCACCGACTCTTTGATCATAAGATCATTAATCTTCTGATCTGTTCAAGGAAAGTTTGACCCTTATAACCAACCGCAGATATGGAGGAAATTATCACATGATTAAATACAGTGATGGCAGAGTCATTCTATGGGATGTTTTTCTCTTTCGCATTGGAACGGGAAGACAGTGATTTCTCAGGCTCTCAGACTGGAGCAAAGGCTTGTTTTTCCACCAGATGATCACCAAAGCATAAAAATCAAAGAAAGGATGGCTGAACACTGATTTGGGAAGATGCCTAGAGGTGTTTTATATTGATGAGAATTTCAGTCTTATGTTATTTATAGATTTGCTGAAGTTTTTGGAGTAAAAGTCTTACTGATAGCCATGAAATCTGAGCATTGGAAGAAAGAATGAGATCACAGATACAATATTTGGAAAGAAGCTTCCTTAAAAAGACCTGTGTGGTGTAAGCTTTGAAGATAAGATGGTCCTGATCCCTTTCCTTGAAAACATCCAGAACAGAGGAGACCCTTAGGTAGACACAAGACTTGCAGTAGAGATTTTATTTATTCCTCATGGCCACGCTCTTTGGGATTCCATGTGGAGAAACTGAATGGGGATGTCTGGGCGTTTCTCTCTCAATGAACAAGCCAAAGAGGATGGTTGGATGGAAGTTTAATGATTGAAAACAAACTAATGTAATCCCTAATAAAGTCATCGTCTGATATTGTGTCGTCACATTTTCATGTTGTGGATCCAGTTAGATTCTCTCCTTCCAGACTAACTTTTGTTTTTCTCTCATGTTCATCTCAGGGGAAGTTGTTTTCTTCTATACAGCCTCAGACCAACATCAACGATGTCTGCATGTATCCCAACTCAGGTGAGAGCTGCAGTTACACAGAAATCCCAGCCTCTGCTGTTTGGTTTAATGCTATTTTAGGTTCTCTTGACCTCCGAGTGGCGCTGCAGTGTTTCACTTTGTTTGATTTGTAAAAGCTTTGGTATGAGCAGACTTCTCACTGTTTAGCTTGTAAATTCATATGATTTTTGCACAGATATAAGTTGTAGCCACGGGATGTATAAGACAACAGTTTAATGTATAACCCCGATCTCTAAAAACTTTGGATGTTGTGAAAATGTAAATTAAAGAGAATGTACTGGCAAAGACAATTTTTTTCCACAGTGTGAGATGATGAAACTGAGACATTTGATTATATCATGTTAAACTTTGGCTCCTTTTGAATCTGATGGTTGCAGCACAGTAAGTTTGAACAGCGGCAAAAAAAAGTTGGTACAAATCGAAAAAAACTGAAGGAGCATTTTACAACTAATTCCTTTGGCAGCATGTCAGCAATATGACGGGGAAGAAAAGTATTTCAGAGGAGCAGAGCCTCTCAGTTAAAGATGGACAGAGGTTCGCCTCTCTGAGACACGTTACATCAGAAACTTGTGGAATAATTTTAGAAAAGTGTTCCCCGATTTAAAATAGTTAAAATTTGAAGATTCCTCCATCTTCAGTGTAATATTAAAAGATTCACAAAATCGGGGAATCATTTTGTGCATGGAAAAAGGCTGGATGCTGGTGGTCTTCTGCATTAAAACCAGACATGGTTCTTTACTGGAAACCAGTGCATGGAGTCAGGCAGACTCCCAGATGTTCCCCCTGAAATCCACAAATCCAGGTTAAAGCTCTATGGTGCAGAGAAGAAGCAAGATGTAAACAGGATCTAGAAACACCATCATTTTCTCCGGACCAGTGCTCATTCAAATGCTCTGAGATGAAAATGTAAAGCAAGGAAATGTGCCTGAAGAGGAGAGATGGGGGGGCTGCATCAGTACCGATGTGCTTCCACATCTGTACATGGACGTTTTAGAGCAACATCTGCTCCCATCGTCTCTTTTAGGGAAGCCTTGCACATTTCAGCAAGACGATGCTAATCCACAGACTGCATCCATCACAGGAGAACTGGCCTGCTGCAGTTCAGACCTGCAACCAGGACTAAACATCTGGAGCATCAGGGTGAAGGTCCAGGACTGCAGAACAGCTACAATCCTGCTTCAGACCAGAATGGGAAACATTCCTCTCTTAAAATTCCTGATGTTTATAGACAGTTGTTAAAAAAAGAGAGAATGCTACATGAATCTGAGGATCGCCCTGGAACTACTTTTTACAGACGTGTTGCTGCCTTCAGAATCCCAGTCGTCTCATATTTACACTAAATAACAAAAATGTCTGTTTCAACATCAGATTTGTTGTTTATGTTCTGATGTGAAATACGGTTGATGAGATTTACAGATCACTGCATTCTGTCTTGTTTATAACATTTTACAGTGTCCCAACTTTTCTAGAATTGGGTTATTGTAAAAGAAGACCTTCAGCGTGCATTTCTGTATCTATAACTGCTGTGTTGTCTCTCATTAACAGGTATGCTCTTCACTGCCAATGAAGACCCCAAGATGAACACATTTTACATCCCAGTGAGTAATAACGCACTGACACAGCCCACATCCCCAGTTTCTGTGCTGGAGAACGATAGAAGTTAACACGGCTGGATCACATTCAGGGGGTTGTTTAAGGACACGTAGGAACAAGCAAGTCAGGGAGTTAATGGTTTACTTCCTGATGCTTTCTGATCCAAAAAAACACCAGTGTGTGTATAGTAAACTCCACTCTGCTTTGTGTAAATGACGACATGGCAGCCATGTTGGATCAGAGGTGGTAAGCCAAGGTGACCATGTCACTTTGACTTTGGCAGATTAATTGATAATTATATTAATGATTTTGATGATAAGTTCATCTTATAACAGCAACATGATGTATTTGAACCTGACCGCTTTTTTTGTTACGATTTTGCTGTTTAGGATTTGTAGCTTCAGAAAATGTCAAATTAAAAAACAGGTACTTCCGCCAAGCACCTGTAAACGGACTTGGCGGAAGCACAAATGTCTGAGGACGGATTTGGTTTGACTTTACCTGAATACAAATACTAATCAAAAAATTTTAATATGCTTGAAAAGTTGTTTTATTCAGGCAATTCAACATAAGAGGTGAAACCAAAACATCTAATGTACTAAGTACAGATGCAAGATTCTACTCTGAGGCCTTGTATTTTTGTAGTTGATATTCTAATTTTCTGAGTTTTTAATTTGAGGTTTTCTGAAGCTGTAAGTCCTGATCAGCAAAATCTAAACAAATTAAAGCTTTAATATATTGATTGATTGAAAATGTTTATATCTCCACCATCTTTCGACCATAAACAATGTTGTGCTGCAGTGCATTCTGGGATAGAAAGCTGCCAGAAATCCACAGAAGTCACCACTGATGATTCCTCAGTAAAGTGGGCGGAGCAGCTGCTCTTCTAAGAATCTGGAGTGTACTCGACTTTGTGTTCTTTGAATTGAAACAATGCTTGAACCGTAATTGATGACATTTCAGACATACTCAAGAACAAGTACAGACATGTAAGCGTATTGAGAAACACCTACCCATGATCAAATATTTTGTTTCTGTGATCTAATAGAGTGGGAGCATGTAGATGCTGAACAAAAGGGGGCCACAGGGGAGCCTTGGGGAACGCCGCATGTCATATTGGCTTGAGCAAATCTGTAGTTACCAAATGATATTAAGTAGTTCCTGACTTTCATGTAGAATTTAAACCAGTTCAGAACTGGGCAGGAGATTCCAATGTGTAGGGGGAAATTCTGATTACACGATGGAAAAAAGTAGCTTCACTGTTTTTGAAATATACTGAGTTGGCTTGCAGAGCCCCAAAAGTGATCACCGAGACTTTATACTGCATTCTAAACTGAAGCGATAACCAGTGGAGGGATGATAAAACCAGAGCTGTATCTAACTGCTGGTTCCAGCTGCAGCATTTTGTACAATCTGAGGAAGATGAAGAGAAGTCCGAAAAAGATGGCTGTCATGTATAAAGGATGAAGAGCCCAGTCTGGAGGCAAAAACCTGCAAACTCCTGCAGGAGTAGCTGGAATGACGGCTTTGCTGGCGTCCTGAACATGTTACATCATGACTGATAAGAACTGTGCAGGGACACATTTCTTTAGAATGCATACCTCACCCAGCAGAAATGACACTTTCGCCCCTATAATGATTTGTTTTTATCTGCACAGTTGAGTTGGCACAAATTCCTCTGTCTGTCTGATAAAAGCAACGGCTCATTCGCTTTGACCGGAATGGAAACATGAGCAGGAAGCCCTGTTCTATTCTTGTTTAACAAATACACGGCAGGTTTCACGCTAACTCTACAGTTGAAATCTGAACCTAGCGTGTGGGTGTGTGTGTGCGTGTGTGTGTGTGTTTAGGCTCTGGGCCCTGCACCTCGCTGGTGCTCCTTCCTGGACAACCTCACAGAAGAGCTGGAGGAGAGTCCGGAGAGCACGGTGTACGATGATTACAAGTTTGTCACCCGGAAGGACCTGGAAAATCTGGGTGAGACTTTGTCGCCTTATGTACACCCCAGAAACCTCGTAAATGTGACATGTGGAGTAAAAAAAACCTTAAAGTTTTCCCCAAAGAAAAAACACAATGTGTACAGCGACTTTTAGTGAGAAAACAAAGAGATTTCCCAAAACTTTGAATCAAAGTGAACCCCCACTGCTACCAGGGTTAGGCTGTATAAGTATAGGCCGGGGAAATGATATAGAGATTTTTTTGGTAAGAAAAGTTGGCTGTCGGAGGAATAAGGGTGCTGGGAGTGGACAGTGGAGGGGTTGAATGAACACTGGAATGCAGGCTCAGCAGTAAAGAGATCAAATGACAAGAAGCAGGAAGGTGGTTGGCTGGTGGGGAATAAAAGGAGAGGGGGGGTTGGACCCCCTCGTGTTGATTTACAGGAGCCGCGTAATGTGGTGCTGTTACGTAACCGCGCGGCTGCCGGGGTCTACTGAGTGAAACACGTGGCCGGCAGTTCCCAGGAAGAGCGAGCTGCTCCACATTCTCTGCCCTTGTATCCACATGTTAGCTCAGGTTTGCGTGATTTGACTCAGCAGATCTCACAGAAACCCTGCAGCTGCAGCTGCCTGTTACATTTACATTCTCATAATGTCTTTAAACTGTACTTTATGCAGCTCATGCTACATCTCTGCACACATTTTAGGGTACTGGTTCAATTCATGCTGACATGGTGCAACAAAACTGGTGTTGGATAGTAATATATGTCAGCATAATTCCCTTTTCACATTTAAATACACACTTTAGAGCTTCTCTGTATATACATGTATTATTAGATTCACACTAACGTGACTCTTACAACAACAGGTTAAGTAGAAACACATTTTTATGTTAACATCTATTAGTATAATACAATACATTAAATGGGGCACTGTGATGGTAAACTTAGTTTAATTATGACAATTTTTTCTCAAATAACTTTAACACAGTCCAGTCATAATCTGATTGAAATCAATCTGTTATATTATTTTTGTCCAATTTAGAATAACTGTTCATAAAAACCAATTCATCAAAATAGTTAGCAGACTAAGAAAACCATCAATCACATCAGTCTTTGTCTTTGATTCAATTCTCAAAGGAAACAATATTTTGGGCAAATCTATGACAAACAATCCATGAGACGTTTCATTCTGAAAAGAAGAGAGCAGCTCGTTGGGGTGTCGGGAGGATCCAAATTTAGGGCTCATCTTCTGAGAATCTGCCTGAGTAGAAACACAGATTCCCTGCTTCAGCAGAGTAGAAGCAGGGGATCAATTTTCTGAGACCCATGAATATGTCCCTTTCTTTTTTTTCAGCTGACTTGTTAGAAATGGTCAAAAATATTCAGAGATAGATCAACAGTTGTTTTGGTAAATCCTTCAGGCATAACGATCATGGATGTAATAAATGCTTTAAGGGTGCATGTGTGTTATTAAAAGAGAAATCTTTTTCTTTTCTCCAGGTTTGTCTCACCTGGTGGGGTCAAACCTCCTGAGAGCCTACATGCACGGCTTCTTCATGGACATCCGGCTTTATCACAAGGTAAATCTGCCGCTCTGTTAACACGCGTCTTTATATCAGGTTTTCGTTGGTCTGTGGGAAAACTTTAGAGCGATCGTGGTACAGATCACTTTTATTTTGGCAACAGGTGAAAACGATGACAAACCCATTTGCATACGAGGAGTATCGCAAGGATAAGATCCGGCAGAAGATCGAGGAGTCCCGAACCCAGAGGGTCCAAGTGAAGGTGAGCCGCTCTAACATTTTATCGTCTCTCATGTCTCATCCTGTCCACATTTTTCCATTGTTACATGTGCGTCTCAGACAGGTTTAATCTGGTTTCCACCAGCTGAGTCTGAAACAAACTTGATTAGCATCCTCATTTCTAGTAACTGTTAGACCTGTCGATTTCAGCGTAGTGATACTTCCCCACATTTCACATGTCTTTGTGGTGAAATCATCCTGTTTTTATGTTTGTGCGTAATCCAATGTACGCTCTGTTCTGGCTGTTAGGCCTTGCCCAAGGTGAACAAGGAGTTGGCTCTGAAGCTGATGGAGGAGGGTGGTGACGAAGCTGCAGCAGAGACTTCCAGGAAAAAGAAGGGCAAGGTAAGACAACATGTTTACGGATGTGGATGTTGTCAGATACTATCTGAGCTCTGACCGGCGCTGCTTTGTTTTCTGTCTTACTTTTGGTTTTTTTTTCTAAATGGGATGGTTGCTGGTTGACTTCTAGCCTTGTGGCTAACAGCTTTAACCACTTATCACCTGTTAAATGTTCACCATGTCCGTGCACTTGTTTAGTTTTATTCATATGGACTTCAGCGATTAAATATAAACCATTGATTTAGAGTTAGATCTGCTCCTTAGCAGATTCCTGCCCTCAGCATGCAGCAGACAGAGAGGCAGCAGGTCCATCATTCATACGTCCATACCTCCATCATCTGGTTGTCATAAGTCTAAGTGACCTAAGAGGTTTATTTTTCCAAAAGTGTTGCGCTGAATAAAGAATGAGGATAGAAACATACTTTTTACATGTTTTCTGACTTATGTCCCCATGTTTGTAAGTGTAACAACAAGCAAAGGTACAACTCTAATCCACAAGTATCGATTCATTCTGCAAGTTTCCAGGTAGAGAACCTTTGTCCCACATTTTACACACCTACTCAAGAAGCGTTCCGATTTCTTAAAACAGATCAGCAGTGCCCTCATAGATAAATAATACAAGTGACATGGCTTATGTAAGAATAAACATGTAAAGGCTTGTTTTCATTTCTACATCAGACTCAGCTTTATGGAGCTGTGACAGTCGTGCTGGTCCCGGTTAGACGTGGGTGTGCTACATAAAATTTGTTTGTAGACAGATCCTAGCTGTGAAAACAGACTTTCAGAATAAATCCGTTCTTATGGATGCGATTTGTATTTGAACTTGTTTCAGTTTCAATTATCAGGATACAAGGTACTGAAGTATATCCCTGTCCTGGCTTCATACGGACAGTAAGGAGGGAAATCCACATAAACATTATGAATTTAGTAGCGCTGGTGGCCTACTGGTTACAGGGTTGGCTCTGCAGCTCCTAGTGTGACAGGATGGACTAAATAAAGTATAAATAAAGATGTTTTAGAAAGATAAACCATGTGACCGTAATGTTTGGAATTTATTTTCATCTGGGGTTTAAAAAAAGTTTTAAAATGCAGTTGGAGTTGACATCTTACTCACCAAACACAAGTAGAAACAGTCCAGCTGTATTTTTATCTGATTTACCTGAAACTGTCTCTCTGTTCTCATTCACACACACTAACACATGCACGTGCAAACTCAGGTCTGTGTGCATGTTAACGCTCATAAAAAGGTGAAGGTAAAGCCCCGGTGGACGTATGAGGATGCTGATGTTTTCCATCGCAGCGTTGCGCAGCAGCAGTATGATGCTGTTAACTCACCCGTGTCTTTTGCACGACTGCAGGCTCTTCCCAGCATCCTGGGTGACGACCGCTTCAAGGTGATGTTTGAAAACCCCGACTACCAGGTGGATGAGCAGAGCGAGGACTTCCGGCTGCTCAACCCCATCGTCTCCAAGGTGGAGAAAAAGAGGAAGAAGCTGCGTCTGCTGGCTGAGCAGGCTGCTGCCCAGCAGGTAACACTCACATTTTTAGAAATAAAGAAAATAATACCAGTCTAACGAAGAGATCAACTGGTTTTTGCCAGAAGAGCAGTTTGAAATGTCAAAAAGTCAGTCGTGTAAGATGAAGGGAGTCATTTTTTTCTGTCCAGGAGGCTGAGGATGAAGAGGAGCCGGAGGGCCGGCCCAGCTCTGAGGAGGAGAGCTCCGACGATGACAAGAGTTGGGTGGAGGAGGTGAGGGAGCAGCGGAGGTTGCTGCGGCAGGAGGACAGAGACCGCCGGCGGCAAGAGAGAAAAGAAGCCGACCGCAACACCGACCTGCTGGAGAGAGGAGAGAACAAAGGAGAGAGAAGCTCCAACATGGCTGCCAACCAGAAAACCAGTCAGCCTCAGTTTTACCAGATCAAAGCTGGAGAGGAATTCCGCAGCTTTAACGACATGGCTCGCAAGCAGAAACTGCAGAAGTACGTGTTAGGGAATGTTTGGGGAAGTGTTGCCTGGACCGTGTGCTTTGTGGTTACAGTTTTACTCATTTAAACAGATAAAGACACACATTCCTGTTAGGATACTTATCCGAGGGTTCTGTGTTTCTCCCAGGGCTTCTCTGGAGGACCGGCTGAAACTGGAGGAACACTCTGGAGTCAGCAACATGGCCGACACGGCAGTGGGTAGCAAACAGCTGACCTTCACTCTCAAAAAGGTAAAGAAATGATTTAGCATCACTTTTCCATCGCTCTGAGGAAATGAGCTCAGATGGTCCAAATATTCCGATAAGTCCATGCAAATCGTCCCAGAGGTGTAAACTACAACAATACTAAACAAATCTAAAAACTATAAACTTTTAAAAGGTTTAAAGAATTGAACTCTGGGACGGTCTGACCCCAACGCCGCCTCCTCTGGTGGTTCTCACCCCCCCGGTGGAGAAATGCGATCTCTCCATCATAATGTGGCTCTGGCCTAAAGCTTCCAGCGAGCTCCTCGAGCAGCCAGTCGGCCATCAAAGCGGAGCTGGTTTCTGCTCCCAGGTCGGAGTGGGCATTCCACCAGATCGCTGCTGATTCCCGTCCTGCCTGCTTCACACTCAGCTGCTAACTGGCTCTGTGTGCTCTCTCCACACGATGAAGGGACCGCAATCACGTCATCTGCAAAAAAACAAAGATCATAATTCTGTCCATGCAGGATAAGAGCAGAGTTTGATTTTTTTAAAAGCCTTTCCAGCTGGGCACTGTATCTGCCCGTCTTGGTGGGACGGATTTCCTTCCATCCTCCAGAATCCTTCAGGGGGGAAAATCTGCTCCAGTCACCAGTAAACTATCCTGATGGCTTTAGCCTCAGCTCCAGCAAACAGCAGCTCCTATAAGCCGTAAAATGTGAATTTTATGGGCGGTGGAAGTTTATTTAACACGTTTGTTTGCGTGCGTGCAGTCGGAGCAGCAGAGGAAGCAGCAGCAGCTGGAGCGTGAACACCACGAGGAGAGGAAGCAGCTGAGACGCTCGGCCGGACACCTGAGCAGCGGCAGAGGAAGAGGCTGGAGGGGCAGAGGAAGAGGAAGAGGAAGAGGCCGCTACTGAGAAGAGTCCTTCTCTTAGAGCTCGGTCCGCTGAGACGCCACAATCCTCCCACCAAAGCTGCGTCGTTTCTTATAAAGTGGCGTCCGACCCAATGGGAGGCTGCCTGACTGGGAAAGACAAAGACTGATGAACTGACACTTGTGTCCTCCTCCTGGGTGGTCTGAGCTCTGTTTACCTGTAAAGTTAGTCTGTTATGAAAAGATTTCCTCCGTCACTGCCTGTATAAATGTAATTTCAGACTATTATTTATGTCTTGACAGCAGGGGAGGCCTGAAGAGGCATGAAACAGAAAGAGCTTTCATATAAGACGAGCAGGGGAAGAAAAAATGTGGCAAAAGTTTGTAATTTTATGCTGACTGATAATGTAGATTGTTAAACTGTGATTTAACAAATTATGTACAAAATATATTTAGTACAAGATTTACCCATCTGCTTCTTTTTTTATTCTTTATAATCAACTATTTCTTCCCAAATAACTTCAGGCTGGATAATAATTCCTTTAAAGCAGATTTACACTTGCTTGCAGGACTTTGAGAAAGTCTGGAGACGCTTCTCATTTCTTTCTGTCTAACCAGAAAACAATAAAAGAGGTGCCGCAGCCTAATGGAACATGTACAATACAAATACAGTATATAAGGCAAAAACTGTTAATACAACTCCTAATGAGATGGAAATAATATTCGGTCTGAGCAGCTTTATTCTTCAACGCAGTCTAACAAAAGATCGTTTCCAGGCTTCTTCAAGGATTTTTCAAAGTTCTTTGGATATTTCTGCCTTTTCGTTCCATTCTCTCTGCATGATCTCACTATACTTCAGTAATGTGGAGATCCAGGTTCTGGGGAGGATTGAGTCACTGATTTCCAGTTCTTGTCATGTGGCATATTTCAGCCTTCCTTACAGCTTATTGACAGCCACCCGTCCACAGGGACCATTTCTGCTGAGGCTTCGGCTAAACGTAGATGCATCAGCCAAAGGCCCACTTGCATCTTTCAGGTCCTACTTCAGGTCTGAGATGGATTTATTCCTATTTCTTTGGGACATCACTTACAGATCCTGCTCATTCATTGAAGTTTTTTAGTCCTGACACTTGTGTTGTCCTTCACTTGTCCAGTTTACGACATTTTAAAGTTCATACTGTACCATGCTGAGATATGCTGAGTTCCCAGCTACTAGTTCTTTGGGAATCACCTTGTTTCTGCTGCTAATGACATCTTTGTGACCGGCTGCCAGAGCCTAAAGCTCATTTAACCCTATAGGCTCCAGATTTGGGCTTTTAGTTAACACCACAGTGCTTAAAGGAACTATGCCTGATATTATTTTAATCTTTCTAAGAAAAATGGTTTTCTACATGGTATAGTATGTAGAAAAAGGGGTAATTTCATTACAATTAATGACTCATTGATTGCGCATATGTACGAGTCCAGGGCATTTTAGTTAGCGAAAGTGGCTAGTTTTTTAGCATTGGCGTGACGCGCTTTCTCTGCCGGGTTAATTTTTGGAACGTCCAGACTCCGATCAGCCAATAATAGCGTTCCCCAAGTGATCCGGAGTCAAATTATGAAAGTTAAACCCCTTAGCCAAGAAAAAGCGTCACACAAAAGCTGAAAAAAAAATCGCTAACTAAGCTAGCCGGACGTGAAATCGGGTATAGTCCCTTTAAGTACCTGGTTGGAGCCATTTTTTCTTGTCCCGTGTCTGCCGGGCGTCATGCAGGCATTTGGGGAAAAGAGGATCATCATGTGTGTATGTCTTGCACATGGTTCACGATAGAGGTCCACTTTCCTACTATCTCAGGCCCGGTGGTTGAGGTAGCCGCAGTCCAGTAAATGTGGTTGTTTATGCTTTTCAACCACTTCTGAAGTTTCTCACACCCTTTCTGCTTACTGATTTTCTCCAGTTTTTTTGAAATTCCTAAAATCCATGTAAGATACAAAAGTTATAGTAAAAACATCCCTGTGTCCTAAGTCATGTACACCATATGATAATCAACT
>JAVQJG010047200.1:0-30842 GCA_036024015.1 Craterocephalus amniculus
TGTTTACAACATTCTTCTTCGTCTGTCGCCTAGTTTCTCGCTCTGGAGCTCCCCCTACAGCTTTGGGGTGCGCACTGCATGGTAAACATACCCAGACTTGCATTGATCCGCTTTAATCAGTCTGCACAGATATATGATAATGACTAAAAATGGTTCAAATTTTGTATTTAAACCAGTTGTTTCAATGTTACAAGTGAGCTCTGGTGCATCCAACTTCCAAGCATAATGGAAAATTTTTGCATTGTTTAAAGTGACCGAGAAAGCCTTTATCATTCGCAAACGGAAAAGTTTGCAGCCATGACCAAACCAGGTCACCAGTGGTCACTTACATGAGATTCATCGATCCTCTGTGAAGATGGGAGAGCAAGGCAATCATCAGAGCAGTATTTCACCAATTATACCTCTTGGCAGAGTGGACAGACAAAAGCCATTAATAAAAGGCACATGACGGCAGGCTGGGAAGTTGCTGCATAGTATTTGAATGACTTTCATACCAGGAGAAGCGAAATCCTCTGATCCGATGTGACATTAATGGAACTATCGGGCTGTAATTCTCAAGATAAAATCTGTTAGAAATCAGGCACTGACCAATAAGAGTCAAAACATGTGGATGGTTGCATCATGCTGCTGGGTGTTTTCCTGAAACCGGAGCTGGGATACTAATTCGTAGGAAGAGTCAGTTTGATGGATTTATGTATCAGGACATGATATAATGAATGATCAGTGAGATATGACCTCAAATGAACAACAAAATATGATGTATTACTTGTGACTAAAGGAAAGGCAGAGGCAGTGGGGGAAAAACTAAATGCAACCGTAAATCATCTACAGGAATAAAAGAATAAGTGCCAGCCAGCCGCTGTTAATCAGATGCGCTTGATAAACCAACTGTGAGCACCTCTGTAGCAGATGGTATTTCTAAGGCCTGAAGCATTCAGGTGTGGTAAGACAATGCCAAAGAGGAGTTGTTTGGACATAGAGAACAGCAGCATGTATTTGGAAAAAAACAAAACACAGCATGTCAGCACAAACACCTCCGACCACCTGTCAGGCGCGGTGGTGGGAGATTGATTTGCAGCTTCAGTACCTGGACACCTCTCAAGTCTATGAGTCAACAATAAACATCTACTACATGCAAGTATTTCCTTCTCTTTTGGTTAATTTACCCAGAAAACATGAAACTTCAAACATTCAGTAAGCTTTATGTATCCCTTCATGAATGAGAAGTTAAAAAAGATTATTTTTGTCAATGCAGCCCTAGTTTTCTGAAAAATGCTCCTGAAAAGCAATAAGGAGTAAATCTAATATTGTGCTGAATATTACTTTGAAGAGAAGATGTGGAAAAAAGATGAAAACAAATAGGGCTCAGCTTTTTTTTTTGGCTGTTATTAAGTGAGCAGCATTCAGCCATGGCATGAAGAACACACGCCTGATACTGTGATCTGCAGAGGCAGCGGTTAGAGGCCACTGTGGCTGTCCTGTGGAGTTAGCCTCTGGGATGGTGAGGAACATTTTAGATGAGATGGGGCTGCCATGGATCAGGCTGTTCTGCACATCCTGCAGATGCTCAGTCTGGAATTTTGGAAGTTTGGAAAACAAGCTATGAAAGTGCAATGAGATTTAATTTAATCAAATAGAATCATTGCAGATATCAATATATCCAGATATGATATATATACATTCATATACATAAATATGATATCTGAAATATTAATATTCCAACATGTTCCTATAAAGAAAGATTGTTACTTTCAAACATGAACTGAAGAATTTGAAATGTCATCTAGTATAAAGCCCCAATGACTGGAATAACCTCCCACTTTTTCCGAAGACCTATTACATCTTTTCAGTGCTTTAAATCCTCTTTATTTCTTTATATTCAAAACTAAATGCACATGTTTTAATTTATGCTAACTTTCAGTGTTCTTTTTTTTTTTCCCCCATTATGTTGACTGTGGTGGTGATGGTGGCAATGGTGACGATGATCATAATTATGGTGACTATTGTTGAATTAGTATTATTTTTTTTATCATTATTTATTTATATACCCTAGCATTTGTGTGCTGGGTGAGCAAGTTCTCTGTTTGTTTTGTTTGTAATGTATTTTTGTGTTGTGTTCTAGTTTGTAATGTTTTGTATATTTTGTGTTTATGGACACCCTTAAAAATGTTGCATCCCAATAGGCTATCCATTAAATACATTTCTAATTTCATTGGTGAAATAATCAAAGTCAGATTGTTTTATGTTGATCTGACTTTTCCTTTAATGGTACAGCAGTCAAACACTGTTATTGACGTGGCAATATTACAAGACCCTGCTAATCTATTTTTATCATCATACAGAATCTCAACAAAATCACTGTGAGGCATTTGAGAGCAAAATGCTCAATGAAAATAAATACTGTACTCTGTCTCCCCCTAGGGGCAAGAAACTACATTGCTGCGCTTCTGAAAAAACAGCTGTAAAGCTGCTACAGATGGAGGAGGAGCTTTCAGCTGGACCTGATGGAATGTTTTTCTATTATTTTACAGGGTTGAAAAAAAAGCTTATGTTGTTAAGAGAGGTTTAACAGAAATCACACAACACTGGTGAATTGCAAAATACCACAGGCACATAAACTTTAATAAATATTAAACATTAACTTCTATTTCATATGTACATATATTGTACAGGGAGATAGGTGGCTTTGTACTTGCTGAAAAATAGAGATGTACAAGCAGAAGAAAATAAACTGGCCTTTAAATTCAAAAGGATATAATGGTGTTATTTTTATCTTTTATCTATTTAGTAGTTTCCCTGCATCAACTGCATGAGACATTGTTTTCAACAGCACTGACAAAAAAACAACAACAAAAGACACCAAACTCGACTGACCATAAAAAAGAAAAAGGAAAATGCAGCAAGAGGTTTATTCTGCTCGGCGGTATAGACTTTCACTCAGCTAAATGAGAAGTTATGATTGATCATTTAAGCACCAAGTGTTCTACAACGTCCCTCATGAAACTTTCACACTGTAAATTCCTGAGAGCTTAGAAAACATTTAAAAAATCTTTGCTTTGGAAGTGGCAACACAATCCACCCAGTGTAAAGTCTGGCAAGGCAAGAAAATAAAAGAACAACTCTGATGTCAATTCAGAGTGTTGGCCACTTGAAATTGATCTCATTAGACAACTGGGTATTCATATTTGTGAGGGGAAGCTGCAGTCCTCGGCTGTAACAAAAATACGGGCATTAGAACTGGATTTTACATGGTTGAAGCTGTGGCCCTGTAAGTGTCAGAGGAGTTCATTTTATTCCACAAACTGATTTAATCTGATCTCCGTCATTGAATCTTAAACAAGAGCATCGGTGGTTAATGGGGACAATAGGTTGGCTGTGCAAATGGCTGGTTGATCAGGATTTTCACTCTTATCCCATTTGTTTGCCTCAATTGTGTATACAAGATGATTAACACCAAATCTGCATCAGCTTGTCCTTAAAGCAGTTGTTCAAACATTTGATAATGACATTCCTTCCCTGCAGATGTCCTGATTGTGATATTTCTCTTTTGGGAAGTCCTGATAAAAGCATTTTGGTAGTTGCAAGCTGTTTCAAGAGGAAAGTCTTCATCTCTAAAATAGAAATGAGAAGCATGTTTTATTGTGTGGCGTGTCCTCTTTTCATCCTGAGAAGAAAGTTTCGCTTCTCCTCCAGAAGCTCTTGGATACGTTTGTTCCTGGTTCTTTCGCTGAGGTTGACTCGCCGCTTTGGGATCAGATTGTTCTGGGAGACATCGCCGTCCACGCTGACAACTCTGTTATAAGAATCATCGATGGAGTTATTCTCATTGTCACTGACGGCGGTGGCCACGGTTGGGGGTTCTTCCTTTGTGGTCGCGACCGGAGGGTCTGAAGTTGTCGCGGGGATGGGGATGCTCACGGGGATATACTCGGACAGGTCCAGCCAGGGAGAGGAGACCAGCGCTGTCATGTCCTCTCCGTTTATAGTTGGGATCACCATTGAGAGGCCGTCTTCCAGTACAACCGCGTCCCGGGCCACTTCTGAACTGCTGTAGGACTCTGTGGTGTCATCACCGCTCGGAAAGGTGCCGCTGGTCTCCATGGGGTCGCCGCTGTTCGTCACATCACTGTACAGCATCGTCTCAGTGGGCACTGTGACAACCTCAGACAGCGTCATCAAGTCAGCAAAGGTGTTTGGCGTTGTAATGTCAGCATCTCTGCTGCCATGGTGCCACTGTGGCGTGTCATCAGTAATGGTTAAATCATTACTGATGTATGTGGCAGTGATTCCTGGCACGGGGAAGGGCAAACTGGTCATTGTAACAGTGGAAGAAAGTTCCTCTACTGAGTCCCTGTTTGCAAATGGAGTGGTAGTTTCGATGAAATTAGCTGATGTTTTCTGTTTTAGAATACTCTTTTTCTCCTTGGCTTTACTCTGAATAACCTTTACCTGCGAGTTTAAGCCATTTTTGGGTCCTAGTTTTGGGGTCTTCTGGAGTTGTGTTTTTGTTTTTTGAGTTTGTTTTGTGACTTTTAGGTTTGGTTTAATGTTCTTTTTTGGTGGAACATCCTTTGTGGGAGGTTTGTTTTTCTTCTCTGAAATGGCCTTAACTGGGGTAGTCTTTTTAGGAGTCGTGTTTGATGGAGTAGTTTTTTTAGGAGTAGTGTTTGATGGACCAGTCTTTTTGGGAGCAGGGTTTGGGGGATTAGTCTTTTTGGGAGTCAGATTTGATTTAGGAGTCTTTTTCGCAGTTGTGTTTTTTGGCATATCTGTTTTAACAACAACAGTTTTTGGAGTTTTTGTCTTTTTTGTTAGACTGATCTTTGGCGGGGGGAATTTTTTTACTGTATACCTTTTACTACCTTGTATTACCTTTTCTTTAGTTTTTGGCTGAGTTTTCTTTTCAGGTTTGGGTTTTATAAAATTGCCCGTCTTAGCATTGGTCTCTGTTGTCATTTCTGGACTGTTTGTAGCTGTAAGGTCTGTGGTGACTGTCTCAGCTATTGTTGGACTATGAGTTGTGCTCTCCAACACTGAATCCGTGCTCCTGTCTGTAGGAAAGGTTGCAGAAACTGTGGTGAGGAAAGGAACGCTGGTTGTAGCTGGCGGATGAGTGGGGATAAGATCTGGAGTAAAGATGGAGTGAGGGGTCGGGATGATGGAGGTTGGAAAGTGAGCGATGGACCAGGAATAGATGGTAGAAGCTGAAATAGTGGTGGGTTGAGGGGTGGTGAAGTCAGAGCTCAGGATGTTGGAGGATGGAGATGTACTTCCAGGCCACATGGAGGTGATGAGTGGGGGTCTGATGGTGGAGTTGGGCATCGTTTCCGCAACGTCGACGGTGCTGCAGGTCTTGCAGCATATACGCCGATAGTCCGGGAGAGAGCAGTAGCGTTTCAGCGCCTCCATACGACAGAACACTGAGCGGTCACCATGACAACGCAGGCCTGTGAAGGAGAAAACAGAGCTGAGACTTCGCGCACACAAGAGTAAAGACTGAAGCTACATATGAGCTAAATAATGTGAACAGTCAGATATTACTGTTACATTAGCATTAGTTTCTGATGCAGGTTAGTGTAAACATAAAGAACATGCTCGTGAGTGTGTGTGTGTGCTGTTCCACACTATGCAAGTACAGAAGTAAAGACAGACCATTAGGAGAGGCTGCAGAAAAGATGAGAAAAATCCAAGAGCAGCCATTAGATTAGTCCAGAGCAACTGAAATGGAAAAGAAGGAATGCCAGTCTTATATCAATATAAATGATTGTTTTTGTAAGAATTACTAATCTAAAACACTTTTTTGAAAACTAAAATCTGTAACGCCTTTATTTGAACGTCAAAGCTCCACCAATGCACATGTAGTCTTTTTGATGCCGTTAAAATGAACTGCATCTGCACAGTGTTGAATATTTCCTCAGCAACAAATCTAACCAGTGAAAATTCCTAGCGAGAGAAAGATCACACTTTTTAAAACATTTTTATTGATACAACTTTGCTGTTGAGAATGACAGAAACTGAAACAATGAGATGTACGCCCCCCCCTCCCCTCCTGCTCAATATATAGATATTTTTTTTTCTTAAGAAAAATAATTCAACTGTATCGAAAGTTACAAGTTCACAGTCACTTTGGTAAAACACTTGATTACTTGGAAATCAACCAGTCAATCAGTTTATCGACTGAGAAAAGAAACAAAAAACAAAAACAAACGAAAGAAAAACATGAAGTACATAAATAACATTTGCTTTTTTAAAAAATAAAATACATAATTTCCATGATGATGTAAAAACTGGAATGGCACATTAAGTGTCATATGAAACATTTACAAAACATTAATAAAATTTCCCTGATAAATCAAAGTGCATATAGACGCAGTGCACGTAGTCCATCTGAATGTTTCTTCAACGTTAGCCAAACGTTAGCCAGCCCCACGCAGCAGGCCAGTGAAGCCACAAAACAGTTACCCATAGTATAGAATATTATAGAAGAAGTTTAACAGTCATGAACATTATTAAATACAGTCAACACCAATGTTATATACAGTATCGCACTGCTAGGTCTGGCTTGGTCTCACACAGTCCAACTCCAGCAGAAGGAAACCTTGGATAGCTCGCTACATAGTCACAACAAAAATATGTGATCACAATACAATGACAAGTCTGAAGTGTTTTCTTTTTCCTGTTTTTTTTTCTTCTTTTTTTTAATCTTGATGCCATATGTGTCAATACCCTAGTTCCTTTAAAAACCCTTTCCAGTAGTCGGACGTTGGTACGACGTCACCTTGGTAGGTTTGATGGTTGGCGGGTGAGTTTGTAAGGTTGATTTGAAGCTGCCTCTATTCCGAGTGAAACTTTGAATGAGTAAAGCCATCTCTTTCACAGATAAATGCCATTACATTCAATCCAAGATAAGGCATTGTTCATGTGGTTAATGTTCATCAACATAAAGTGAGATCATTGGACACTCTCAAATCAAAGTTTATGAGGTATTTCTGTATCTGATCGCAGTGTGTAGAAGCCCGAATGAAGAAACATCCTTACACACAAACATACATGCTCACATGCAAACGGGAACGTGAGGTTCCTTTTTTTTTGTTTAGTTTTTTACTGACAACACTGATATTTCACATTTATTCATGTAAAACATACATATATATATATATATATATATATATATATATATATGGAGACACAAACAAATGTACACTCATCTGTGCAAACATATAGGAAATGGATGCAAATGTTCATGACAAATGTGATCCTATCTGTAAAGAAAACAAGGAGCAACAGTAAACCACTGATCCATCTGAGAGAATGGAGAGGCAACTAACTGACCAAGTCCTGCATAATATAGATCGAACCCCTTCCCCCCAAAACACTTTACCTTTAATAAATATTCATCTGTATTCATGAAAAATCAATAAAAAAATACACATAACAGTCAAGGATCTAAGCGATCAATAGCAGTCCAAAGGTTTTAGGCAAATAAGCTACAGCTTATTCATGGTAAAACATTATTAATATTATTGTTACTTATATAGATTTAGATTGATAGGTATATATAAATACAAATATAGTTATAGATGTATTTGTTTAAAGTCTGCAAGCACAAATAAGCTGCATTTATTGAACTTTGTATAACAGTCAAAGAGAGGATGGCTGATGATGAGGTGGAATGGGAAGCAACCTCAAGTGGTCAGACTACCCTGTTTTTTTCTTTTTCTTTATTGTCCTTCAAGATTTGTCACCTCACAGTTCCCTCCCCAAGAAAATCAAAAGTTTTACTTGCATCACTTCCTGTCCTGCGCTACGTTCCTGTTAATCTGAGAATGGAACGCAGAATGAGACGCCGTTCTCATCCCCGAATGGAACCAGGATGTCAGATGAGCACTTTAGCAAAGATGTCCTCAGATAACATTCACGATAAAGCTTTCATATTTTTTTCATATATATTTTTTTCTATATAGATATTTATATACCTTTTCTTTTTATTTTCACACCTTTTTCTCCCCACACTGACAAAGCGCTACAAAAAGAAAAAAGCGCTGCCGCATCGTAGGAGTCTGAACCCATGACAACACGCAGCTAGCTCACGCAAACATGGCCGCCAAATGCAGAGGGAGTCCCTCTCACATGAATTGCTCTTTGGCACGTCTCGAGTGGTGCCGATGAAAAACCTGTTTGCCTTGTCACTTCCGATCCTTTGCACATCAAATTTTTTGTTGATCTTTTGAGATTTCGACTGGCCGGTGGTTACAACACAATGCTCCACAGAGGAGAGATAGAGAGATAGAGAGACAGAGCAAGAGAGAACCAACTAGCACACACAGGAGCCAGAGACCTCCCCCGGTCAGAGCCGTCTCAGACACAGAGAGAGAGACACAACATCCCCCCCCAAAAGAGAAAGCTTTGCCGCTCGCTCACAGGCATGGGCACAGGCACAAGGCGTGGGAGAGGGGCGGGTCAGGGGGCCAGCCGGGGCCGGCCCTGCAGAGACAGGAGGACAGAGATGGGCAGGGCCCAGCAGAGGACAGACATGCAGCTGTGGCTGCCGCTGTGGAGGCCAGGCTGGGAACTATAGAGGGAGGTTTTACGTGAGGAGATCCTTGGGTAGTTGGGGTTGGGTCGAGACAGCCACTGGATCAGAATGTTGCCGTTCTTGTTGAGGTCTGATGAGCCCTCTGCAGAGAGACAAAGACAGATTTCAGTAGCTTTTAGGAGTTTGTTCATGCACAGAGGCCACCGTCCGGATCAAACAGTTAAGGCCCATTTATGCTCCCTGACGGACGTAAAAAGGGGCGTCCGTTCCAAGCGTCTCCATCCTGCCTTCATGCTTCCATGCGTCGTTTCTGTTGCTACGGCTAACCTCCGCTAAGCGGCAGTGCTGAGTTAATTATTAACTCCGCGATACAACGTTGGATTCAAACATCGATTGGCGGCACAAACGCGCTGCTATTAAGTTGTTTCTAAACACCAACACACTGTGAACACTTGAAGAACTTTATTTCAAAAGCTTGTGCAACTTCTAATGTTTTTTTCGCAGTCTTCATTCTTCTTCTATGGTTTTCTTCTTCCTGTTTATCTTCTTCTTCTTCCCTGGTTTGTTTCTGCTCCATTATGCTCAACACTGACCCCGCGGTTTCCGGTAGTATTACTCCGTCGTCTGCGTCGAGTGACGGATGCGCAAGGAGCCTGAAAACGCACCAAAAAGGCACGAAATTGATTCAGAAGATGGAGGAAACTTTACGTGCGTTTGCGTATCCGTCATCTGCGTCGAGCATAAATGGGCCTTAACTCTCACCTACAGAAAACACTCTTTCCTTCATTGTCTGAGATGTCTATAGTCCAAAATTTAGTTCACTCACTTGTCTGCATCACCATAAAAGATATTGGAGAGAGGCTTGCATAGCAGTTACTTGCTGCCTTGAACTCTTTGGGGCTTTAAAGGTACAGTGTGTAAAATAGCTAACATCTAGCAGGTAAGACGGAAGAGCAATGGCTTGAAATGCCAAGCATAGTTGTGACTGAATGGTGGCAGTTGGTGGCCAAAATTCTTCCTGACTTCATGTTTTCATCCGTAGTGTAGTTTCTATTGCAGTTTTTTGGTAAATAAAAGCGCTATTTCTTATATTGCGACAAAGTGCAGTTACGATATGCTGGTGTTTCCACTGAGTGGTGTTTAGCGCAAAAGCTGTCATTCTTGTAAAATTTCTTCCTGCGAGACTCCACTCTGAGGAAGATGAAGAAAGCATTTTATATTTTGTAGCCTTTTTCTTTTGTTGTTATCAATTTAATTATTTGTAGAAAGATTTCTCTTCCTCTGTTCCAATGATGACATTCCACATCATCTTTACTGTAACCAAGCTAGTCACGTGACCCCCATACGTCAGTCAGGTAAAGTGAAAATGTAGAAAAGGTATTTCTATTACACTTTTGCTGTCAAAGTGTCAAAACTTTTTAGTGATACTTAAGTTTTTTTTAATGTATGTGTTTGCATAACTGTAGTTTCATTGCAAAATTTAGGTTTTGGGCAATTCTAGCTGTAATGGAAACGCAGATTGTGAGTGGATTTGGTGGTTTAAGGTGCAGCGATGACAGCACCACAGGAAACTACAAAATCTGTGTACATGTGTACTGTCTTATTGTAGACAGAGCACATGTACTGCCATTTAAGACATTTGTTATCCCAAACGGTGCTTTAGCACCTATCAAACAAATCTGGTACTGCAGTTTTAAAGATTAGAAGGTTGCAACTTCACACAAAAAGTTGTTTCATCCATTCATATGTTATAGCAAAATTGATTTGACTTGATAAACCTGTCTGATTAAACCCAAACGTTCTTGGTTTTCTATTAGATAATATTCCAGAAACTTTGAAGTAGGTGTAGTTTTTTTTCATTTACTGTGTTTCCAAAACATTAAAACTTTTTGTTTTCCTGTTTGGTCTTCCATGAAACAGCGCCAGCTCAACACTTACTGGGACACGGTTCCAGCCGACAGACTCTTATGGTGTCCGGTTTGCTGTCCAGACACAGTCCGATGGTGTTGTCCCGGGTGTGGCAGAGAGCCTGCCTCTGCTGGGTCCCGTTACCACATGTCACTGAGCACTATGGGAACAGACACATAAACACATTGATCACAATTTAATTGGTATAAATGGATGAAATTATAGCAACAAAAGGGTTTTATTTGTAATTAGCAACAAATATGAGCACATCTGCAGCTTGAAGACAGGTTGAGCCTTCCCAAGGATGACTCACAGATTGGCCGCTTACCTGTGACCAGGGCCCAACTCTCCATTGGGTGGGGCAGAGAAACCGGTTGCAGGGTCTGCGGGCCTCGGGGCGGTCGTCGTTGCAGTGTTTATTGTGGATGTGGCGTGTTGTGTTGTCGTAGGAGGGCTGGACACAGCTGACCGAGCGGACTTGCATCCCCGTCTTTCCACAGGGTTTACTGCAGTTCTGCCACTCTCCTGCTACCCAGCTGGAAATGAGCAACAAGATAAACAACAGCATATGAAATGTGAAAATGCCCAGGCGAAAAGCTGCCATATGAAGGAGGAAAAAGTTGTTTGGTTTTTACTGCTGGTGCTAAGCGAGAGGATGCATACATGGGTGGGGGGCAGGGCTTCTGGTTGCAGTCTCTGATGTCTCCTTTTGGTTTCATGTTGGACTTATTACAGAAGCTTTTGTGAACCATTTTGCTGTCAACTTTTCTTCTGCAGCCATACCTCAAGTATTGCTTCCCTGTAAAAAGAGCAAGATAAAAAATGATGCAGACATGGACAGAAACATACAGTCGAGCAAAACACAGACAGTGTTTTCCTGACTTTACTGTACCTCCGCTACAAGGCTTGGAGCAGTAGGACCATCTCTTCGGTGCCCACTCATAGGCACTGTCCTCAACCAACATGTTGTTCTGAATGGCAAAGTCACTGTCCATATTCATCATGTACTTGTAGGACAGATTCACATCTTCGTCTCCATACAGTCTCATCTACAAACAGAACGATCAGCATGAAATCGCCTAACACATTCATGTGTAACAAAGCTCAGCGTCAAGTTTATTCATATTATTTCATACCATTATTTGAACTCCATGTCTGAGCGGGCCGGTACTCTGAAGGGTCTCCTTATCATTGTCATTCTCATATTCCCACTCCACGCCCTTCTCTATGACTGAGCGGGATTCTGGGTATTCGTTTTCCCCATTTAAGAATAAAAGTCCCGATGCCACGTTCTTAATAGCTGCAGATGGACAAAAAATAGAAATTCTCATAAAAAAAGAGAAGGAAAAAAAAGGAAATACAGATCATATATATACATGTTCATGAAAGAAACACAGGGGATGGTTTAACTTAACTTACCAAGAGTGTGTGTGGTGGCTTTCAGTTCTTGTATCAGTAAGTGTCTTGCTCCTCTGGGGATTTCAAGAACTTTAAGTAAACCTGAAATGACACACTCCTATGGTTTGAGGCTGCAAAAATCAGCTAAACCCTGCCATTTTTCTCCATCAAAGAATTGATTTTTACAGTTTCCTGACAAAGATCCCCAAGTAATCTGGTAAAGATGTCTTTCTGGTTCTTACTCATGGATGAAATCCCTGCAGTCTGAGAAAAAAAACATTCTGGGAAGTCTGCTGGTATGATGTAGGTCTGTCCCGACATCAGCAGTTAGGTAATGCACTTTACATGACCTCATGAAGTTTGACGTAACCACTTGGCTACGCTCGTATGGAAACATGCAAGATTTGATCAGCCAAAGGTTTGGAGTCAGTTTCAGAAATCTTCCTCTAGAGGGCAATGTTTGATTAAACACAGAGGCAAAACTAAGGCGTGCAAACACAATTTTCCTGCTCTCATCATAATGATAGTCCAGATGGGACCCAGTTTAGCTTGTTCCAGATTAAAAGACACTTAATGTGATGGTTTACCTTGCTTCTTTGCGGTTCGTGTGATTGTGTCTTTATAGGTTTTGCAGCTGGAATTGTCGCCTCCACACACCCCACACTTGTCCTCCTGCTTTGAGGAGCCCACCACGCCGTCGCAGCCCACCTTCTGTTAGCCGGGACATGGAAAAGTTTCAGTGTGTCCTTCCAAACGTACGCTGCTGTCTCGCTCTGAGGCACACACACTCAACGGTGCTCACCTCACACTCCCCACGCACGCACACACTGTGCGGGTCCTTGTACGAGCAGCGAGTGCCATCCAGGACCATTCTCTCCATGAGGACCACGTCCCGTACCTCCTTAGACTGGCAGTACAGATGGCAGCGTTTTTTCGCTGGGAGGGGCAAGCGCAGTTTCAGAATTTGTAAATGTAAGTCAAAATGATGATTTCATTCTTATAACCAACATGTGATTGTTTTTTTTTATGTTATGAATGAGCTCTCTGTGAGTCAGCATGATACTGTGTCTCATTGTGTCTGTCTGAGTGAGTCATACTACAAACTACATGAGCCCCCAGAGACAAAACCTGGCAGATTGTCCCAGTGAGAATAAACACTCCTACTTCATCATGCAGATGGTCACAATCCAGAGACCTTGTTTTCTGGAGCTTTGATACTAATAAACAGGTGGCAGACAAGCTACTTATCCGATTGTTAGGTTGGATTTTGAGAGCAAAACACATATTTTCCAAGTTAAAATGAAAACACACACTAACAATGATAGTGTCTTTACTGTATGTGCTGTGACAGCTGATTTGGACGCTCGCATGAAATTACATTCAAGCATCAGCTTGCTATACTTTTCCTTAATTCCGTGCTTCTTGTCACTTGCCCTTTCTGTTCTGCTCCTCATTGTTTAACACTCAAAAACACAAATAATCTTAAAGTTTAGACAAAAACAGATAATGTCACACTGCTATTTTTGCAACCACACGTCCCCAAGGGGATTTCAGAGCCACACGTGATTGCACCTTTGTGAGAAAACAGTAAAAACTGAAGGGTTTGATAAGTAGTTTGTTGCCTCACATTTCATGTTTCTTTCCTCAGGAGTCATTTACAGTAAATCTGTTGACGCAGGAAAATACCCACATGGAGAAATAATGATTTGTCAAATAAAAATTATAATTTCACATCTGGAGCTCAGGAGATGACAGACCATGAATGGAATTCATTTTCACCTCCCTTCACCCTTCTTTTTACCCCCCACTCCCTCACAAAAACACACTGGAAAGTAATTTAAGTTGGCAAAAGCTTTGCCCAATAGAACGGCGTAAATAATAACAACAAAGAAAAACATTTTAAGAAGGTCTGGCTTCACAGTCAGTCCCAGCACTTTCTCTACAGCTGCCCTTTAGCTGGATGATGATTTAATGTATGTCAGCAAAGCACTGACACCACCACTTGGACACAGGATGGACCTGACAACGTACACTTAAACATGTTTTGGTTTTAAAAGTCTTTGATGGTGTGGGGAGATTAGGGGTTTAGATTTGGGTTCAATTACATGGATTTAAACATGGATGGAGAAAAAAGTGCTGGTAGGAAGAGGTTATTGAAGTTCAAATGACATCAGAAAATGAGTGGGTAGCAGGAAGACATTCTTGAACGTGGCTTGGTTTTTTGTGGGTTTATATATTCTGTTATGGTCACTGACATCTGGTGGTAATGCATAGCTTTGAAGTATGACAACACTCTCGCATAAAAACATGCCAGGTCTTAGAAAAGGTACAATAAAAAAAACTAAATAAAAAAAGATCTAACTGTCTTTAAACCCAGTGAACTCATTCTCAGGTTGCTCCAAAACAGCCCAACATGCGCACAACAGCATGACCCTGCAGGTCTATACTCACAGTCCGGGTGCTCATAAGGCAGCCAGTGGTGGTTGTTGCTAGGTTCAAAAGCATGGCACTGCTCCTCTCTTGGATCGCTGTAGATATCTTCACACTCGTCAGTGTTGCACATCTGGAACTGGTAAGTTGCCCCCATGCAGGGCAGACCTCCTTTGTCTGGTCTGTGAGGGTTGCAGCACATGAGGCACAAGAATTATTCTCGCCATCTAAATAACATCACGTTTCAAGGCATGCATTTCAAACAAATTTAATAAATAATAAATTATTTATTAAAAAAAACTAAACGAAAACAGGATTTATTCAAATTCAATGGCCTCTTAAAACAACCAGGTGCTTAGTAAGCCGAAACAGTTAAAGGCCAAAACCCAATTTGTAATTATTACCACTTTTATTTACATTTAAATAATCACGTCTTTTTTCTTTTTGTCATTTTGTTGTTCTGGATCAGTCTGTCCCACCGATGAACATGGTGTACATGTATGTTTTTTATGATGCTTAATGTATGTGGTAATAGCTAAATGTAGTAATTCCAAAACATGCATCCGCAAAAACTCATGATTCTGTTTTATTTACATCCTACTGAGCTGAATCAGTCATGGTGCATGTTTAAAACAATTAGTGTGTTGCTATCCAGTTTCTGGTGTGTAGACAAAGTGCTGAAAGCTTAACACAGGTGTCACAAGATGTTCAAAGTTGTAAAGCGCAGTTTCCCAGCTCCAGAATGCTGCAGGGTAATGATGGCACCAGGATGATACATAATGAATGTAAGTGCGCCATCAGACTGAGTCAGAAACAGTTTTAAGGTCAGAATCTGATGAAGTATTTCTTTAATGACTTTATGAATCAGAGCCTAAAGGAAGGAATATTCTCGGCAGCTTCTGTCGGTTTTGTGAAACGTCCAGAAAAGATTTTACTGCTTGACTTGGCTGATTTCTTGTGTAAGTTCTGTACTGAATGGCAACAACTATTCTCTCAGTAAAGCTTAAATGTTTGCATGAAGACAAACCGTTCTTTGCATTTTTTATCTCCTCGGACGATACTAGTATGGATGAGGTAATAGTTTATACTATAGTAACAGCATTGATCGATTGGATATGAGCTTGTTCAAAAGGGCACTTTTCTGGAAGATGTTCAAATAAGTTTTAACCACAATGTTTATACAAGTTAATATTTAACAGTTTTCCATTATTTTTGCTAAAAAATAATTATAAAATGTTAATTTGGGTGTGATCAAAATATGGTAATACATTTTACTTGTCATTTGTTAGCCTGTTGGCTACAATTCCCTGCTGTACAGTGTGGTCTACCTCCGTAATCCACCAAATTTTTCATTAAACTAATTAAAGAAAAAGGGAAAGGGGAAATTCATACAGCTGTCAGAAATGTATTCCCATGGGAATAAATAGATTAATACAATTTAGTATTCATGGGAGCTGCTCCAGATTTCATTTAAGGGGCTTTCGTCACTATACGGCAGTTAATGCTAACAAAAAGAATGAAGGGCTGGCAGACTAATGCCTCTGACTACTGACTCACCTGTACTCAGATTAGGTAGTTTTTAGTTAAAATTGCGTGGAAAACCTGAGTTGAGCAGTATTGAGAACAGATTTGGGAAAATACTCATACCTTGGATTGTCACACTCCCGCGTACGGAACTGCACTCCTCCCCCGCAGGTGCGGGAGCACTGGCCGAACTCGCTCCATGAGCCCCAATTCCCATCTTGTTTCATGATGTCTGCAGTCAACCAGATGCAGTGACCTTTAAAGCAGTGCTGCAAAAGACCAAAAAACAAGTAAGCCCAAGGCAGTATATGGAAACACTGCTGAAGTTATTTTGATCTTTTGTATCGATACCTTCCCATTCCCACACATGGTTCCGTCAATGGGTGGTCCTTTTTTAGTCTTGCAGAAAAATGGATTGTCTGGGTGGCTACACCACAGCTGCTTACATGGGTCGAACGTGCGATACTGTGGGGCACAGAGAAATAGTTCTTATGATCATAAACCACAACCTACATGGAAAACAATGGGTAACAAGTCAGCCATCATGAAGAAAGCTGGGATGAGACTAAGCATTGAAGGAAGGAAAGAAAAGTAGAAATGGAAAGAGGGATATCACAACACTAGCCACCACAATAATATATCCAACGATCAAAACACTGAACCTGAGCTGAGTTGTTACATTGGACACTGTGTTGCACTGAGAAACAGACAGTCATTCATGCAAACTTAACCAATAGATGATTAGGAGAGAGACAAGAGTCTTGTCGTGAGACGGCCTGTGGTTTAACTACGCCATGAGGGAGGTCAGAGGGCAAAATGGTAAGAAGCCAAAAGAGGAGGTTTCAGTGACCTTTAAGGAATTCTTCCAGACACAGATGGAAGACCGAAATTCACCTCCTCGTCTGGTGAGAACCAAAGATGAGGACACCTCCAAACTGACCTGCGTTCAGTGTCTGAATGCCCTCCTCCCTCCTTTCCACGGACTTCCATACCTACCATGATGGACCTTTACAGGTCAGAGGGTGAGTCACAATCAGTGGCTAAGACTGTGGTAGGTAATCACTAGTTACATCAGACTGGAGGATCCTAAAAGCTGATGCAAAACATGGAAAAACAGCCTCTGTTCTGGCAAAGCGCTTTCCCCTTGGAAGGGAAAGACATCTCTCCAACATTTTCCACTCGTTTATAGTCATGAGATTACCGGTATAATGAGGCCCTTCCTGCCAGTGCTGCTGTGATTTAACACAGATTTGCAGGAGAGGACTTGGGGTATGGCACTGATCAAGTGTTGAACTGCACCATAACCACGGCACCGATGAGCCTGTAGACTCATAGTGTTTTATTGGCTCTTATACGATTTCTGAGCGTTTTAGAATCCTGCAGACTAATATCCAAAATATGACAATGGGTAGAACAGAGAAACAAAGTACAGTAAAAAGAAAAGGAGCCACATCGCAAACACTTAAGATTTTAGAGGACGAATAGAGAAATAAAATCTGAGAAAGGAGAAAGACGGGCCACATGTCTTCTCAGAGGTGGGGTAACCTTACCTGTGGTCCGGATTTTTGTAGCTGAGGGGAATGAGTTTGACAAGAGAATAGAGGGTAATCAAGCAAGGTGTGCAAAGCCCCTGAACAAGCCCTTAGTCAAACAAGCAACAGCTTTGCAATAGTGTGCCACAGTGGCTTCACAGTCACAAAGAAGGTACTGCAGGGAAGGTAAAGATGCCAGGCAAGATGCTGAAGCTGGGTGAAGCATGTCTTGTGTGTGGTATCTTTTTTTGCTGTGTGTGTTTTTACAAAATACTGTTTGTGACAGGTTCGTGTAAAGGCACTGTGGTATCAAGGTAACTGTACTGCTATAATGAATAAGGTATTTCTGTCTATCAACATTAATAACAGAAAAAAAGAAATAGCTATCAAAACCAATTACCTGCTTTTAAGCAAGATGTCAATCCCAAGAGTGGCCGGGAGAGGAAACAGAGGACATCAGAAAAACGTGAATAGTTGTGTATGTGGGACTTATTTCTTTCCAGTATTAACCAGGGCTCAAAAGTTCCCATGAAAATTTGTTTACCACAGTGAAGTTCAACAAATCCTGAATTTCCTTAAAACAGCTACTTTACAGTGTTTCATTTAGAAGTCCAAAAGTTCTCTCAGCCTTAACACTGTACTGCCATTTGATCTGAGAAAACAGAATGACACTGAAGCCTAAACTCTGCCATTTGCTGTAGATGTTTCCCTCAGTATGTTGGTGGAGTCAATAAGAGCTAGTATATTAGTAAAGTGAGTGTCAGACAACAAGGATGTCTTACCGCGGTGCACATTGTGTAGCCCACACCGAAGTCAAAGCGACACTGTTCATTCATGGAGTAGTGCAAACCAGGAAGTTGAGGCAGTGATGGCCAGTTGTGGTCGAACGGGTCATCACGAAGACAGTCATAGGAGCTGCAAGAGGAGTCACGAAAATGAGTTTGATCTCCTTTCTTTCTGTTAATCATAATAAGATTGTTAAGAATTACTGACGCCCCTGAAGCAAGTTCATAAATAAACAGCTGGGCAGGAGTCATTTGGACCTACAGTAAAATGAAAAATAAAGATAAAATCAACTCTGGGCATAATCGCAGACAAACTTTACTAACGCTGATGCTGGAGAACAACATCTTGCTCTAAAATGCCATGGTAGTTATCTGATTTTGCTGATTAGAATCAATGCCTCCAGTAGCACTTTAACATGATAATATCTCCACCATGTTTGACTGATGACAAGCGTTTTAGCTGTAATGCCTTCATTTCTTCCCACTCACGTGCTCACATTGGACTTTTTTGTAGACTCTATCTATTAAATATTTTTCTAGAAAAATATGGCTGATCCATAAAACTTTTGTGAGCATTCTGTTTTCCCTTTGGTTCCCTCATTTCAATCTGAGTGTTTGTGCCTTTTCTGTGGGCAATTCTTCTGTGTACTCTGTGCAGTTTATTATACAGGTTGAAACTATTGCTCCAGTTCAGCCTGAGGCTCTTTAAATGTCATGCATGGTGTTTTTCCACCATCTGCACCAAATTTATGAGACTTCTCTTGAGCACTACTTCCTGAGAGCATTGAACAGTTCCACGATTGTGAAATAAACTTTTAACGTCTTTGGCAATCTTCCTGTGTTCCTCAAAATCATTAATTTGATTAGTTGCATGTCGATAAAATTGTGAAAAAAGACACTGCAAACAATTAGCCAGATGCAGGAAATTCGTCACTCATTGGACAACTTTGGTCATGTGAACACTGAAAATGAAGCACAGCTGGATCCTGGTTGAAATTACTGGAAGCGAACCAGTTATTTCTTCCAGATTACATTTTGTGTTTGTATTTTTTTATTTCCCTAAATGAAAACATTTTACCTGATGAAGATGAAAACTATGGCCATGATATATCTATACTTTTATGTCTTTGCTTTTACAATTCAAACTTTACAACTCAGGGGTGCCAATAATCCTAACCAAGAGACTTTAATGTGAGTTAATCAAATGAATATTTGTTATTGTTATAATGTTATTGGGCTTAAAATATGGACTTTCCAACAATTAAAATCACCAACATATCATGAAGGTAAGGTCTGTGCACTTTTCAATAGTATACTACTTAGATAAAACCTAGGGTTGCATTGGTACCGGTACCGGTACCGATACCACACTAAAGTAATTGTTTTCATACTCCTTAAAGTCGATCGATACCAGGAACCGATCCCAATTTATTACACGCAATGTATATGTTGTCATTTTTATTTACATTTTTTTTTTTAATTTCAACATTGTTTTTTATAAAAAGCAAAGAAGAAAATAAAACCTATCTTCCAATTCATTGCATTTTTAAAAGTGTGGTAGAAGTATTGGTATCGGTACTTGGTATCAGCAAGTACTCAGGTTAAAGTATCGGTATGGTATCGCTTTGGACAAAAGTGGTATTGTTGCACTAATTTTCATGACATTAAAAACTTGCAAAGAAACACTAACTGGATGCAAACTCAATATTCTGATGTCAGGGCTGACCTTCAGAAGCCCGAGTAAAAAATCCAGCTTTTAAGCGAGTGTCTGCGTGTGAGTGTATTTGTCTCACTGAAGGTAGCGTCCCAGCTCCTGCATGCTACATCTGGACCACTGGAAGCGGTGGAAGGCAGCCTGCACCAGAGGCGCCATGATACTCCCCAGGTGCACCTCATCTCCACAACGGTTTCCCTGACCATCGTGCTCCATCCCCAACCTATTAAGACAGGGAAATAAAAACAGTGAATAGAAATTATTCCTGTTATAAAGGCCTCCCCCTTTACCCCCAGACTAAAGGGGGGAGGCATACTGACCACTGAATGGAAACAGAGATGATTCCTTCGAGAGGTTGTTTTGTTGTCTGCTATTGTATCATGCTGACACATTTTTATTCCACTTACACATGTCCAGTCTCATGTGCCACCACGAAGGCAGAGGAGAAACCATCCTCGTGGTTCAAAGTGCAGCTCCTCACTGGGTGGCACATCCCAGTCACTGGAGCATAACCTGAGGCAACCAGGACACAAGAGACATTTAATATTGTTAAGACTAACAGTTGTGAAGTGCTGAAATAACTAAACAGGATCAACAATAATAGAAACTGGAACCGACAAAAAGACGATTTCCTAAACAAATCTGCCAAGTTTCTGTGTAATTTCATTTTAGTTCTGTTGTTTTTGCTCATTTGAGTGTGTAGTCTAACAAACTTTTTCATTAACCAGCATGCATGTGTGAATCATTCCTAACCCTAAACCAGTGGTGCCCAAACTTTTTCTGTAAGGTCAAGCCTGCATTATACTGGTCAAGACTAGGAAAAGACAAAAATATTTCAAAGGTGTCCACAAATTTTGTCATGTTTCACAAATTTTGATAACTTTTACAAATTTGTCCATGTTTTACTAAAAGTACAAACACTATACATTTTACTTAGCCTAGCTGGCCCCCGTGCCATAGCTCTGGGGCTGGGCCCCAAGTTTGGGAACCACTGCCCTGAACCATTGGCTTCCACCTCTGCACATGCCAATCACATGCTCCCTGTGTGCTTGTCTGTCCTGTACTGCCTGTAATTGTGCAGCTGTGGCTAGCTCTCTCTCTGTATATTGATTTTTTGCAGCTGAAGGCTGTGCCCAAAGGCAGCTGAAGGGCTTTTGGATAGCTGGGCCACTGCCTTCAGAGTCCTCTCCCCTGGGTCAGACTGTTAGCCTGTACTGTGCTGCACAGAAAACCACCAACCACCAAAGCCACAGTGCACTATGCAGCTATATGAGGCACAGGAAGGAAGAGGAGACTCCCCTTGTTTACCTATGATGGTGTCTGCATATATGGGATACAGTATATGTTAAACAGATTAGATAGTCAACATGTCCCTTAGTACCCTGCATGCCCGTGGGCCCGAATTCCTGTCGTGTGAGGAAAATGGCATGATCATGATACTCAGCATCCCCGGTATCTTGCTTCTGCTGCAGAAAGGCCCAGCGACACACATTCTCCAGGCTCTGGGATGGGTTTCCCAGTTCAATCAGACTCATGGACTGGAACAAGAGTAAAGAGAGAACAGGGTTATTAAGGTTAAAACAGGGAGATTATTTCAATTTTGGTACAGTATTTCAGCTAGCCCTGTAGGGGGCAGTGTCACAGTGTTTTTTTTAACAGAAGCACATCCTGAAACTGCTGAGGAATATATAACACATTCTCACAAACAAACACACATGGACTTACAGATCCACAAAAAAATTATAAGAGGTTGATCATTTCAATAATGATGATAACAATCTACAACAAGCTGACTGTTAATAACCATCACTAGCATGTCTTACTACAAATGATCTTCTTATAATTACCTAACAGAAACACTCACCTTCACCTTTTATGCTCTTCGTAATTTAGATGTCTGCTTACTTCCCCTCCCCTTCCTCACTATGTTCTGCTGTATGTGCGTACGTGTGTCAGGGTCTCTTTTGCTGCTTCACTTTTCACCTTTTTAAAAAAAAAAAATTCTCACTGTTTTTACACATGCTCAGTGTGCAGCTGATTTGTAGAGCGTACAAAGACATATGGCTTGCCTCTGCACAAATGATAGAGTGTGAAGTTTGCACTCTGTACTAACCCCCTTCATATAAGTATCACCCAACGTGTCTTTTGTTTCCTGCGAATCATCAGACGCTCGTGTGCATCTTAAAACCATATTTTCATTATCCTCACAAATGTGTGTTGTGTGGAAATGTCATGGTGGACTGCATGAGTAAAGTGTGGGTGTGTGTCTGCCTGCGTTCAGGGTCACATAGCTAATCTGCAGGCTATCTGGGCACAGCTTTGTTGCTACGGTAATTGGGAATGATGGACAGCCAGAGCTTTGGCTGAAGCTGCATAAGGGCTGGCCCAGAATGACCAATGCGAGGAGGGCGTGTTTCCAGAGTTCCGCTGGGACTGTACACATGGCTGCAGCTGCATAAGCATATCACAGAACACCTATCTGGCATCAAAATCCTTCATATCGTCCACACGGGTAATCCCAGCCCTCCTCTGTTCCTGCCGTATCTTGTTTTCCTGTCACAGGTGAGCAGATAAAGTTACAGCCATATCGAAAAGGATGCTTCTCCCGTTGTCCAGTCTCTCTCTCTTTCTCTTTATGAATGAGGGAGGGCTATCATTGATTGTTTATCTTTGTCTGGACTTCCCATGATTCTGTGCTGCAACCTACTGGGAGGAACGCTGATTGCATAACAGGCAGAGTTTCTGTGTCCTTTGGTGCTGAACTGTGAAGGCGTGCGACTTGGAAACACTCCCTTGGGATGCTGCATGCTTTTAGTTCCTCTTTTGCTCAGTCCACTGGAATAATAGGCTCTGGGCATCAGCGTGTGCTGATGGGTGCGCATGTGTGTCTGTGTGTTTGTTTATAAGTCTGTGTGTATGGACTGGCGGTAGATACTTAAAACAATTGTTGCAAGACCCTGGTATCAGAGATAGTGCTGACAGAGCGACAAGGCACCAGTTTCTGGAGCTGCCTTGAAGTCACTTTCTCACTAGAACCGGTGTCTTGTCAGGGCTTACCTTGCCGTAACCCAGCATGATGATCCGAACCAGAACCACATTGATTTTTGCTCCCAACGACTCATCATGATAGATTTCATTCACCTGGTGTCAGAAAGAGAAGCACATGAAGGAAAGAAATGAAAAAAATTGACCAAAACCTGAGGTCATTTGCTCCACTTTTTAAAAAATTCTGACAAGGTCGATGCAGTCAAACAGAACTTCCCACCCCAGTCCTTCACCCTGTTTGGCTTTTATTTTGTTTGTACTGGAGTTTCCATGTAATTCTGTGCTATGGTCCCTGGAGAAGATGCATATATACGTAATTCCTGCCGAGTTTTTTTTTTTACAGTTCGGTAAAGGACGGACATAGTTATTACAGTGATTATACTGTTGGAGAGTATGTGTGTGCTTGTGTTCATGTATGTACATGTTCACTACTCACAAAAAGGATATATAGTTTTTGTCAGAATGTACCTAAAAGCACAATAATCTTTTAGATAACTTATCTTGACTTTCTCTGCACTTTTGAATAGCGGGTCCAGACCAGAGTCCAGACTGAACATGGAGAAGCTGCTTTTAGCTGTTATGCTTCAAACAAGCGGAACAAACTGCCAGTAGAGATTAAAATCTCACCAAATATAGAAACTTTTAAGTCCAGGTTAAAAACATTTCTTCCTCGTGTACTGAAATCTGCACGTTATCTTATAACGTCTCTTGATTTCAATCTTTTTAATGATTTTTTTTGTTTAAATTATTTCATTGTAATTCTTTCTTGCTTTTATGCTTTTAATGTTTTATGTAAAGCACTTTGAATTGTCTTGAACCTGAAAATGTGCAATACAAATAAACTTGACTTGCCTTGCTTATGGTTTTAGACACAAGTACTAAATAAAATTGGCCCAGCTACATTTTTTTGTGCCCCTGCTTCAAGACCCAATTCTGATTATTGCAAAATCTATAGCTGATCTGCAAGTTAAGGCACCATGCTGCCAAGTGCGCTCATACTCATAGGTGTATGGTACAACATGGTGTTCCTTATGGAAAAAGCCCTGATAAGCACAGAAAGTCTAAGGCCCATATCTATTAAAGGTTATAAATATATAGACTAAAAATGCATGCAAACTCATTCCTCAAGCTAAAAAAAGCACAAACCTATCCACTAACAGTGAGCAAAAGGGTTTGCGTCCTTCAAAAGTGCAAAATTGCGCGTCTACCTCCAGATAGTACCTGTGCCTCAATGAATATGTAAATTGGGGCGTTCACATGAAATTTTGCGTGGGGTGGGAGGAGAACATGTAAATATATGATTTAGGAGCGATCTATCAAACCTGAAAGTAACTTTCTTGATAGAAAACTGCGTCTATTTTTAACACGTGACAAAAGGACGTGCAAAAGGTTTGTATGCTTAAAGTAATTGCTCACACATGGCTGCAGTTATTGTTGCAAGACGAAGACATAGAAATTATCAAACAAGACGCAGAGAATGCATTTTTCCTCCTGTATTAACATTTTTGGTATGAGAAAGGAAATAATTATTAAAACATATCGCCTATCCAGCTTTGCTATTTTGGAGCTGTTGGAGGAACATTTTTTGGCATCTGGGTCATTCCAGCGAACAGTAGCCAACACAGCAGGGATCTCTCAGTCACGTTTTTCAGATGTGTTGAGTGAATTCCTATAACTGCCATGTCGCACCAGATGGCGAGGTTTGTTAGGTTTCCTCGCACTCGGGATTTCTTGAATGAGACAAAAACAGGATTTTTGCGATTGCTGGATTTTAATATTTAAAAATGACACTCTTGGTCGATAGTAGCTACAAAACAATTCTTTTATTTGATTTTTATTTCTCAGATAGCACTAGAGGCTTAAACCTACTGTGCGTTTGTTTTTGGCTGAACAATATAAAGTCTGGAAAGACAATTAAATGCCCTTACCAGCCTGCCCGCTCCACTGTGCATGGTGCAAATGTCATAAAAAGTAAATAAATATACAAAGTTATTCGAATGGAATAACCTTACCCTGAATAAAGAAATTACACAGCAACAAAAATGGGCAACAATAATGAAATAAAAGTTATATCCATGTAAAAAGGAAAGTAAGTTAGAAAGTGCAGAGCAACAAGCTGATTTTATACTGCGCTGCTGAGACACAGTTTTCCCCAAGTAAAGTTTATGAAAATTTTTTTATCCGACTAGAATAAATAAACTGATTGATTGATTAAATCAATTAATCCTGCCATATAAAGGGCCGTGTTCTACTGCACCTGCTTCCATCTGACTCTTTAGAAGTTGTGCGCCAGGAAGAATTCACTGTGGATGGAGAAGTTCGCTCATCGTTTTCTTTACATAAAAACTGAACATAGAAAATATCCTATCGGATGGTGTGGAGGGGATGTGCAAGGCACCAAGACATAGATTTTATGCACTATTTGTTTGAATGGTACAGCAAACTGACCCCTTATGTATCCAAACATTTCCACCGGTCTATGAGGAGGCTGAGCCGCTCCCCAACAGAGCGCGCTGCGCAACAGCTCCAGGTGCAGCGGGGTTGCAGCGTGTCGGTCCAGTTCAGCACATAAGAGCGCTGCTCTCAGGAATCCAGATGTGCATATCAGCCAGTCATTGTGGCCCCGTGAATTGTTATAGTCCCTAAAAACATGTTCTGTATTAGTTTTAGCATTTGGAAAACTCCAGCACTGCCTGCAGTGTCTCCATCTGGAGCATTAGGCATGGGTGTGGTGGTGTTATGTTTGTAGTCAGACTGGCAAACTGATCTTGTCAACAGTGGAATAGTCTACCACAGGTATGATGATGCCACAGTTGAGGGTCCTGTCACTGTGAACATGCGTCCTGCCTGCTTGGTCACAGACACATTTCTTTGGCTGAACGATCAGTGAGTAGGACTCTGTTAATCTAGTCTATGTTTCAAATTGATGTGTTTTGATCATGTACATTTTGTGTTCATTTGGTTACGAGAGTTTTAGTGGCCGTTTAAATTAGCTAAATATATGCAAGGGGTCATAACTTTGTGGTTAACTGGGTGGATTATTCTGAAAGGGCTCTTGTGGACTTGTTGGTTTCTAATGAATAGATAAATTAATATAACACTAGCAAGGTGGGTAATTAGATAATATGACTATCCTTGTCAGGCTTTTGTCTGCAGAATCCTGGATGTGAAAGATGCTGTAAAATCAGGGGAGATTTTCTCCTGCGTTCTCGTGTCTGTTACTAAGTTGTAAAACATTTATGATTTACCTCTTAATCATTGTTAAACAACAACTTGTTATTTAGAGTGCCTCATTAGCAGGTGGAAGATGAAAAGGCGAGGATTTGACCAAGGTTTGCCACACGCAACATACATGAGCTAAAAACGAAATCCATGAAAGTACAAGGAAGTCCGTTTCTCATGAGCATAGATGAACAGGATATAAAGAGGGTGCAAAGGATGGAAAGTGCCTAATGCAAGGAAACAGGGTAATGGGTGACAAGGTAGATGCAGAGAGCACTCTGTTAGCACACACACACACATGCACACACAACCAAAGAGAGAGAGAGCATAACAGAGAGAGAGGGGTAAATTGGCACTAAAGTTGAGGCCTGCTCTCCTCAGTGTCTGTGTGTGGTGCTTAATGAGGCAAAGGGATGTAAAAATGAGATGTCTGATGGACACGCTGTGGAGAAACACACATACTCACACAAAGAGCATACAAACAGAGAGGTACAGAGATAAGGAATACAACTGCACCGATGTCTAGCGAGAAAAATGTACGAGTGAGAGTCGAGGAATTTTCGGAGTAGAATCGCGGAGGCACAGAGAAGGAGACAAAGCCGAGTGCAGAAGTGAGAAGAAGCACAGAGGGGAAAAGAGAAAGAGCATAAAAAAGAAAGGAAACAATGCACTCTTTGAAAACAAAACTTGTGATCCACAGGCAGTTGCATAAAAAGAATATTTTTTATGAAAGGAAGGATAAGTTTAGAGCAGAACAGTTTTTTTCTATCTGCAGTGCAAAGCTGGAAACTCTTTTTGAGAAAAATGTGATGGAAATGCACTTATTGGTTACCCACTGACTGGAATAAAATCACCTTTACAAAAAGATCAGAAAACTCAAACAATGTCATGTTTGATTTTCAGCATTTTCAGCAAGTGTAATCAGGAACATCAGTTATTTGCCAGCGTTTTCAGAGTACTTGGCAGATTCATTGGCAGCTGCTTTTCACATTAAGATCCTGACATATTGTTGGCATGTGTGGTCTTGCAAGTTGGAATATTTTATATAAAGCAGGCTGTTACCGGCTGCAGTTACAGGATGTTACAGAGGATTGTAATTTATGACTTGATGAAACACATGACCACTTTCACCTTCGTCTCTGTTGCAACATTTGCTTCTTGTGAACAGTTTCAAGGTAATTAGTTTTTTTCTAAGTACTGAAGAATGTAAGTGACGTAAAAAAGAAAAAAAAAACTTCAGAAGCTGAGAAATATAATGCTTCAGTCATCATTAGGTCATAAGTGAGGGGTGGATTTTGGTTAAGAAAGTGAGTAATTATATTTTTCAAACAGCTTCAAACATCAAGTTCAGGCAGGGATAAGGACTTGGAGTCAGGTTCACATCTGGACAACTCTGTCCATCTCATGTAGTTTCTATCGTCTATCTGTCACACACACCAGGTAAGACCTTCTCCTTTTCAGATTCACCAGTGAAACACTACCTTGATATGTTGTAATGTTCATTCCAGATGTGAAAAGCATTGATAACTATGTATATAGCTACAGTTTGCTTTTCCCCCTTCTGTCACTTATCTAAGGTCAGACCATAGGGATAGGGGTCCACGGATAAAATCCCAGACTTTCCTTTCCACTTCTTCCAGCTCATATGAGGGAATCCAAAGAAATTCCCCTGCCAGTTGTGAGACTTAATGCTTTCAGTGTCGCACCTCCTGGTGGGATGTGGCCTCATCAGGAAGCTATCTAAGAGCTATCCTCCTCAGGTGTCCAACCTCATCTTACATTCCTCAGTGCAGAGCAGCAGCAGCTCTACTGGGCACTTCCCAGATGACCAACTTTCCAGCCCTATTCAAAAGAAGAGCACAACCACTCTGCAATGGAAACTCCTACTGTATCAATTGCTTGTAGCCACTATCTCATTCTTTTTGTCCCCACCCACAGCTTGTGACCACAGGTGGGGGAAGAACGTCTGGTAAAAGATGGCTCACCATGACAGACTTCTGCAGAGCCCAGATTATTGCATTCTGCTCCATTGTTCCCACACTCAGAAACAATGCCCAGAGATACTTAAACTTTTTAATTTTGGGCAGGATCTCATTCCAGACCCCGAGAGAGAACTCCATGGTCTTGGTCCTCATCCCATTCGTTTCACAGTCAACACACAGAACTGCTCCAGTAAGAGTTGAAGAACACTGCCCAATGAAGCCAACAGGACCACAACATCTTGGCTGCATCTGGAAATTCTGCCCATAGAAGTTACAAACAGAACTGATGAAAAAGGATGGTTCTGAAAAAGTTCAGCCCTCACTGGAAATGGATCCAACTTGCAGGCAGAAACACAGCCCGAGCTCTGATACTGGTTTCAGAGGCTCAACTGCCCCATACTCTTGAAGCACTCGCCACAGGATTGAATGCCTTCTTAATGTCTATGAAGCACATGCACATTGATGCGAAAAATCAGGCACCCCAAGACCCTCCTGACAGAGCCACTCCACTATTTGTATGTGGAACCGGAAGCTGTAGTTGGCATTATTGCCTCACAGTGAGGTAGCAGTCCAAACTTCATGTGGAGTCTCTCTCTGTGGAGTTTGCATGCTTTCTCCATCCAAGTCCAAATACATGCATGTACATGTTAGGAGTTACATGTTTGTTAGGAGTATGAGCATGCATGCTCGTCAGTCTCTGCGCCTTGCCTCATGCAAAAAAAAAAAACTGGAATAGTCTCCATCCCCCTACAATTCTGCACACTCTAAAGTGGACGTACGAATGGATAGATGGAAGAAATGAATATTTCATTAAGTATCTTGTTTGGATTATGGGAGGCTTCTACTCTGTCTTTTGATTGTCATGTGGAATAGAGCTCAGGAAGGACAGCTGCTCTTACTTGTCATCAGTGAAAGAGTGAGCTATCTGAAAAGCAACACAAAGAGAACAGCAAAGGCTGAATAACTGCTATTAGAGATCTAGTAGTATGAGAGCAGGAGCTGTTGCATGATCATTGTTGTGTTAAAGAAATTAGTGATGATTTGTTTTCACAATACTTTCCCAAACAATTTATCTTAAAGCCAAAAAATACTTTATTTCACCAATAATAATGCTTTTTCTTAAGAGGCTATACTACTTAATTTAGTCTCTCTTATAGCAGGCTTAGCACTTTATGGCAAAACTTTTATTTTTGCAGAAAAACTATTTCATCACATTTTGAGGAAGATGCTGGTCCCTTATAATATCCACCATAAGATAGTTTTGATTTTACTGCCTCAGAACAAAACTATGCAATAAGGGTTTTCTATAACCAGTAGTATACTGTAAGCCAAAACAACAATGATTAAAAAACAAGCTGGTTTTGACAAAAATAACCCAGAAATGGATCAAACCAATCAAAACAAAATAAATGCAGCCTCCACATCATTATGTGGCCATGATTCCCCCATCTCATGCTGGGATGGGGGCATTAGCAAACTCAGATAAGACAGGGTGGGTGAACTTGTAGGGTGCAAGTAAAACACTGAAAATGAAAAGAAAAGCAGTAAGTTGGTATTTAAGGCCCCTAAACCAGACATTGTATTTTGTTTTCAATGTTTTCCATAAATGTATCACTGTCAACCCTGTGACCTTACATCCATTCAGTTTGATCCCTACACTCCCCCTAATGCTTACTGGCATATTGCAAAGCATAGCAGAAATGTGTGAGGATGTGCGCAAACAATACTTAAAAAAGGCAGAATATGCAAACAGACACGCAGAACCTTTGAGTCTTAAAATGATCAAAAATACTTTTTTACATGTTCATGCACAACAGCTTAGTTTTTATACAAATTTACCAGAAATATAAATATGATGAGAAACAACGCGCAAATGGTAACAGCCTGCACCATGTGGCTTAACTTTCTGTAAGGATTGCTCCACTCCCAGCTGAAGGTTCACAGGCACATTAAACCTATTTCTCACTAAACGACGACATGTCTGGTGATATTTAATATTTTTTACCTCTTTAAAAAAGTTAAAGGGACGGTGTGATGACCAGATATGTCCCTGCAGGCAGGCAACACTATGCAATAGAGGCATAGGTATATGTGAGGAAATAACTCTCTGGGCTGTGCTTGCTTGTCTAAGATGGACATGGGCAGCTGGGTGGGTCAGTCGACATGTTCCCTGATCCAGCCCGTTTCCTTGACAACTGTTGGGCCAATTAGGGGTGTTTGACTTCCAGGTGACCCTGGCATGAGGAGTTCCAGTCTAATGAGATACAAATTTGTATGTGTGAACACATGCAAGGAAGCAGTGTGCCATGGTGGTGTAACATTTTCAGCTTCATGTCTTACAAAAGCTTGAGAAATTGATTAATCCTGTGTAATTTAAGCAGGAAATCCAAGTTCTCAAAATTTCTGGGAGCTAGAGAAAACTCATTTCTGTGATGATCTTGCTAGTAAGTCTGAGATAAATAAATAGCTGTCAGCCTATAAATAAAAATGAAAAATATAAATTACAGCTTTGAGATGAACTGAACTACATCAGTGATCCACAAAGGAAAAATACATTATTTCATAAAGAAATACTGTGAACAAAAAAAAAAATCTAAACCAATACATAACAATTGTAAGACAAACTTCTAGAAAATTTAAAGGCAGCAGTGTATGGAAGCGTATGTGCACCTTTAAGTGCAATTTGCAATTCAATTGGCAAAGTGGCAATTGAATATTTAAAATGGCAATTTAATTGTTAAAATGGCAATTCAATGTTTAACTTTG
>JAVQJG010047220.1:0-12554 GCA_036024015.1 Craterocephalus amniculus
ACGCAATCCGGGCCGTGCCGGACGTGACATGTGGGCTACAAGCGGAACTGATCAAAGCAACATCCGACCCTACCGGCAGGTTTAGCATTAGCAACACTGTTAGCTTCACTGTAAACAAAGGTGGCGATCGCGAGCGAAAAGCGATTAATGTGGAGTGATTTAAAACGGCCAAAACATAAAATATGACTGCCTGGCTTGCATCTATAGTGGAGAAGAAAATACTAAGTAACAAGACGAGTTCGCTCTGTTATTGATATACTGTGCTGAAGACGTGAGGCTTTGCTTCTTCCTCGGTTGTTAGCTATCGGCCAAGTTTCCTCAACACTGCCACCTAGTGTTCTGGCACCGACATTACCAAGCGTGCCTGAGCCTGGTTCAAGCACTGGCATGTGAACACAACTCAGGAGTAATCGTTCCCGGGCACGGCACGGGCCTGAGCACGCCATGTGAAAAGGCCCTAAGAGACTAGCATCCAGGCTGATAGATTCTAGTTAAATGGTAAGAGTAATGGACTGTACTTTTATAGCGCTTTTCCAGTCATCTGACCAATCAAAGTGCTTTGACGATACATGTCACATCCACACACACAGTCACACAGCACTAACATTAATACACACTGTGCTTCATACTCATTCATACATCGACATCATACGTCGAGAAGCAAGGTGGGGTTCAGTTAAGGACACAATTCGACATGTTGTGAGGGGAATCGAACTACCCACCTTCTGGTTGGCAGGTGGCTGCTCCTCCACCTAAGCCACAGCCAATAAGAGTGAACACATCAGAGTAGAGGTTTTGCCTTTTTGCTGGTCTGCAGTGTTCAGGTGTGCCTTAAGGAGGAAAGACATCCGCAAAGATCTTAGAGAAACAATTGGAAAAGTTTACAAAGACTTGTGAAGACTGCTTGGTGGTATACCAGTGCATTTTTGCATTTAATTTACATTAAATGTGTCTTATTCTGCACACACAACTTTAAAATAGCTTCAACGGCATGTGGCACAGCAAGAAACTGTTTTGGGGGGACCTTTTTCAATGCTGCACCACTAAGCATGCAGCAGAACAGCTGAGCTATAAAAGTGCTTGAGCAGTAAAAGTGGAAGGAGAAATTCCCCAAAAAAAGTTGTATCCACTATCCAGAGATTTTATTTTATTTTATTTATTTTTTTTTTTAAGTCAGATGTGGAACAAGCAACTATTAACTGCTGCTTCTGGTGTAAACGCTGTTGAGCTGGCAAGTTGTTACTGGAAGCAGCAACGCAAGCAATTTGCTGAACCGCCCTCACAAACAGGGTTTTTAGTTCAAAGAACGCATGAAACCAAGACTGGCACCCTCCACATTCTCAGGTAAAACCGAAAAGGCTGCAGTCAGATATTGCATTACCTGCAAAGCACAACCAGGACAGAATAAAAGTTAGCTTTGGATGGACAGAACCAATGCTACCACAATTCAGAAGTCAAAGACATAGTTCTGATCAGTTCTGTGGACAAAGACGGAGACTGTGAATGGAAATGACGGCAGGATAAAAAAAAAGCTAAATAAGTGTTGTTTGTTTGGAAGCACTGCAGGACAAGAACAGCATAGGTTTGCAAAGTTGTATCTGAGCAAATCACCAGATTTCTTGGTCAGTTTCCTTTGGACAGACAGAAATAAAGAAATTTTATGTAAATCAATACAAAATGAAAAATTATTCCAGAGTGAAGTGAGAGGCCACCTGTCAAACAGCTAAAGCTGGACTGGGACATGCCTCAGGGACCCCAAACACAGCAGCTAATCTACAACCCTCAAAAATGTGTGTTAATGTCTCGTTTTGTTGACACCACAACATTTATTCTGTTCATTCCTGGAACTACTTCTCAACTTTGTATTCCAGCCTGGAGCATCATGTCATAGCTGAGTTTCGCTTTACGCACCACGTCCCATGCTACAAACTGGATATCAACATACTGGTCATTTATAACACACACCGTGGCTGATTCGAACAAACGCAAGAGGAAATTATAGGATAGAGAGAAATAGAAACAGAGCAGGACATGAGACAAGAGTCAACATCAGACTGACATTTACAGCATGAGTGGAGGTAGGATGTAAGATGGATGCAGAATTAGCTGTCAGGCAAGATCATGAATACAAGCAGCCAAAATGAGTTTCCTCCGCAGGGTGGCTGGGCTCTCCCTTAGACATACAGTAGGGGACATGACATCTGGGACGGGCTCAGAGTAGAGCTGCTGCTCCTCCAAGCAAGAAGAAGTGACTCAGGAATCTGGTTCGGAGCCCCTTGGACCGCCTTCATGGTGAGGTATTCTGGACACATCTAACTGGAAAGAGACCAGTGGGAGATGTAGCTGGGGAGAGGGAAGTCTGGGCTTCCCTGCTTAGGCTGCTGCCCCGACGATCCAATCCCAGAAAAATGGCAAGAAAATGGATGGATGGACAAACAGAGGAAATTTATTCATTAAGAAAACTTAGTATCTCTTTAGGAGAGCTGTGCATCGACAGCAAAGCTCAGTCAACAGAAGCAACATTAAAAAGAAGAGTTAAACTACGCTGCTTCTGTAAACCAAACTGTCAAAATCTCCCAGTTCTCCACAGAAATAATCACAAGCACATTATTCTCCAGCAAATTTGTAAGTTTTGACCTGCTTAATGGATGTCTTGATTCTCAATAAACTACTCGCGTGCATCCCGTACACAGGCTTGCTATGTCTGCTCTTGTGTGCCATTTACCACAAACTCCTTGGAGACCCAGAAAAACAAAACTCAGACTCACTGGCCTCATTTCTCCACGTCTGAGCAGGAAAAAAAATTTTAAAAAAGGAAAACTGGGTTTAAGCCCCCCATGTTCCTCTTGTAATCACAGACAGCTTACAATGAATTAAGTCTCACTCATTTCATCTACAGCCAAAAGACTATCCTTTCCTTCTGTGGCGGTTCTGTTTGAAAAGTGGACAGCATCCTAATTTAGCATCGTTTCACACACACACCTCCAATTGAGTTTGGGCCAGCTTGCTGAGACAGGACTTCGGATGGCCTTTGATGACTTTGTAATTGAGCGTAATTTGGTTTCCTGCCTCTGAACTAATGAGGCGAGCATGGAGAATAGCGTTAGGGAACAATGCAGTTGCTTGCAGACGAGGGAGTGGAAAACTGCTGAGAAGAAAAAAGAAAAATCTTCCCTCTCTGGAGTGAGTGCACTCAGGTTTTAAAAACAGCCGTCACCTCCTCGTTGCAGTAATAATCGGCAAATCACTATTCAGAGCACCAACTCTGGACTCCTTCATTTTCTGCACGCCGACTGCATCATAGAAAAATGAGAGGACAGATGGAGGTGAAGCTAATTTATATCTGCAGTTATTTGAATTTTTTTCTGAATGATAAATTGGTGATGCAAGAAGGAAAAAAGTGGGGCTAAGCAGCAAAGTGCAGGGCCGGTTGGGGACAGAATGAACAGAAAGGGTCTTTTGGCTCGGGGTAAACTATGGAGTATATAAATAAAAACTCCCCCGTGGGAAAACTTACAAGTCAGAAATATGAGTGGAGGTGCTTAAAACAGCCACATCCAAAGATTTACAAAGGAACTGTCACAAGGGTTTACCGCTGCAGATATCAATTGGCACTTCATTTCTGCATGGCGGCGGGTGGCGAACAGCTGGAGTTCCACCTCTCATCCTTTAGCCTGCCAGGGGATCGCTGCATGCTGCAGAGCGGTAACTGCACACTTACAGCGAGCTGGCATACTTTTCCCTCCTGTCCCACCAGCACTATCGACCCACAGCACCATTAGTATGCCGGTCCACTTCCTTATCAGCAAGCTGTGGGTATATGTATACCCTCAGCCAGGCTCAGTATATATTCTACTCACTGTGATGTTGTAGCAAACGTGACTCCCTGATACAAACCATGTTCCAGAAATGTTGGGACATTTTTTAAATCTTAATAAATGCATGTATGTAAAACTGAAACGAAAAGACATGAAAGGCATGAACAAAAAAATAAATGAAACATTAAAATATTTTCAAATCCCATGAGACAAAATGTCATGCACAGCAGAACATACAGAACATGACGGATGTCTAAACTGGGAAATTTTACAGTTCTGAGCACGAAATCAGCTTGTTTTTAAATATGATGCTGCTACAGGTCTCTTTAATAGTTGAGTCAAGGCAATGGTTACCATGGTCCTGTATAGCACCTCCTGGTTTCGTTGGTGGAAACTGACCTCCGGATTTGGCTGTTTAGAGTCGCCATTGAGGCCACTGAGAGACTCAAGGCAGACGGAAACAAGCTCAGCCTGACCCAAAACAGCTGCTGTTATCTTAATCTGGCTCCCTGACGTTGGCCTTGGGAAGCTTGACTATCTCTCCAATTCTCCTGGATTGTCATGCAGACTCTGTTCTCTGAATCTGGTCCCATTCTTGTCCGATATAGGTTTCCAGCTGCTGAAGAGTTTGTGGTCGTCTTTGATGCATTTTTCGTTTAGAGATGCTATTCTGAGACCTGCAGCAGCATCATGTTTGACATGAGCTCTTTTAGTGAATAGAACTGTAAAATATCCAAGTTTAGTTCAGATCTGTCACCATGGCTGAAAATGTTCAGTGGATTTCACTTCAAGTAAGTTCTTTGAATCATTTAGTCGTTATTAAAAGCAGAGTTGATGCAATAGAGAAAATCATGAGCATGGTGGAAGCTGCTGGGAACACACAGATCACCCTTTCTGTCCATTCTGCTACATCCTTATCCAGCAGCTGATGCATCGGGGGGGCGGGCTTTGCATTGATTGCAGCAAAATCTGTTTGCGAAGGAGAACTACCTCAGGACAATGGATCAATTTGTTATGATCCTGTGAGAAATCAATGTTTGTATGTCACAGACCGATACGCCACTGAAGGCTTAGATATCCTCTCACTAATAACCAGTGGGTTGCCTCTGAAATCGTCTGGTTTTAGCCGGGAACAGATGGGATAACAGGTCGATTTTCATGTCTAAGCACCCACATCCATCTCACAGTCTAAGCTGTGGATATTAATTGATGATTCTCTTGTTCATGTCTTCATTCGAGGGTATTTTAATTGAAGTGACTTTCATGCAGATGTAATCGCTGCCGAGTAGTCCATTAGCTGAATGAAAATGAATGCTTATACCAGTGATTCATTATATGATCATAAGTCATGTGGTTATAGCAGATCCAAGAAGTTGATATAAGTTTCCTTTTGTGTATAAAAATCTGATAAATCCCAAAGACCATAAATTACATATTACTTTAGACGCACATGGTCTGTGAAAAAGAATTTTACCTAGAGACGATAAAGTATAAAGAAGAAGATTATGCAATGTTCTTCCATACTGTATACAGATCACTCACTGAACCAGGGGCGTGCACAGACAATTTGTGGGGCAGGTGCTTAAAGGAAAAAAAGGGCACATTTTGCAGCGTATGAAACTGCAGGATTGAAGCTATATACACCCCCCCACCCCCATATGTGTGTGTGTGTGTGTGTGTATATATATGTATATGTATATATAATATACATATACATGTATATGTATAGGGTATTTTAATTGAAGAGTTGCACACTTCAATTAAAATACCCTCGAATGAAGACATGAACAAGAGAATCATCAATTAATATCCACAGCTTAGACTGTGAGATGGATGTGGGTGCTTATAATATCCAAAAAATATAATATATATATATATATATATATATAATATTTTAAAAAAATATATATATATATATATATAATATATATAGAAATATATGTATATATATATTACACTCACACACTTCTTCCAGGTGAGTTTAAAATATTTGTGTGTGTTTATTGGACCCCATTAGTTTTTGTTAAGCAGCAGCTACTCTCCTGAAGTAGCAGTACTACACGAAACTAAATATTGAGCTATGTTATATAGATTATATTTATATTTCCTACCGACTCTGGTTGTGTGCTGGTCGTCGCGTTACATCTAATAATTGATCTATGGCGAGCGTCCTGCTTCTTTAACAGGTGGGACTGGGCAGTCGGCTGATTTAGGATCAGTCATTTGGAGAGTTGCACACAGACAAAGGCTACTTCGGGTTGGGGGCCGCAAACGTATTATCCTACTAACAAAATAATGATGACTTAATAATAACTCTGTTAAGGGCACTTACTCGGACAAGAGGGCAAGGGCAAGTGCTCCAGCACCACCTGACCTCTACCTGTGCACGCCACTGCACTGAACGGTCTGCTGGAATATTCCCATGTAGCAGCTTTACGGACAGCTGAAAAAGAGTGTTTTCCTGCGCTTTGTAAAATTACTTTTGGCTTGTTCACGGTTACTTTCCTCTTCATTTGTTTTTAATTCAAATCAACATTATGTTCTATTTACTCCTTTTGAAAAGACAGACAAATCTCTAGATTCACTTTCCTGCAGTTATCATCAGCATGCTGCTTTTCAACAATGAATGAAATCCCTTTCTGTCGGCACACGTGCTAAAATGTCCCGTGAAGCTTTACCAAACTCTGCTCTGTCAGGCTTCACATGCTGCTGAATGAATTCAACCTAGAAAGAATGATATCAAATCTGTTTCCCATTAGTTTTCATACCAAGGAGACGGGTCGTGGTCCGTGGATACAGGCAGTTTCTCTGGCTACTTGTCTATTAGAAACATAATCAATGTTTTCAGTTTGATTCCTTGAAAATTTGAATATTTAGCTCATAAACCTCTTCAAGCTCCATAGGGTTGTTTTTGTTTGACTGGGTAAAGAACTGTAGCCCTCATGCTATCCTTGAGTAAGCTAACATCTTAACAGCCTCTTGTTTGTAATCAGTTCATCTTGTTTGTAACAAGAAGCCAGTTTCTCCTTGATTAGCTAGCTACCTGCTGTATAATTTAAATCTGTGCTGATTTGTTTGGTAAAAAAACAAAGTGATTTGGTCATGGTGAGTTGTATTGTAGGAGGAGGTGAGCGGTCATCTACCAATCAGAAACTCTGTACAAAAATGTCCAAAGCCTCCCCCTCCTCCTCCTCCATACATCCTGACTCAAAAATCCAAATATACCCAAATATTCTGCATGCTGATCCAGCCGCTGTGTTGTTCTGTAGCTTTATTTACCAACAGGTAATTTTTTACATTATTGCTCTGGTTCTAGCTTGGATACAGTTTCTTTTCACTTGTTCATCCCTCATTGGGGCCCCTATCAGTTGTCGGCTTTGTCCTCCAGTGGGGGCCATAAGAGGTTCTTTGTTGTGTTTCTGTACAGGTGCAGCAGGTTGTCTAAAGTCTGTGGTTGACTGTCATTTATCTAGTGTATTTTGGTCTCCTTTTTTCTATTCTTCCTTTCTTTTCTGTTCTTTTTGTCTTTGTGGTTAGGTCCAGAAATTTATATAAATGCTGCAATAAACCATTATTCAAAGCAAATAAATAAATAGAATGCAGACTATCAGGAGGAGCATTTATACTCATAGAGCTCCTCGTGGCAAAGCAAGTTTAAATGTCACACCCAGCAGCCAGACCATCCTGCTGGTATGATGCTGGACAAGTTTAGAAGAAAAAAATGCACGATGCACAAAAAAATGCCATAAAATCATACAATATCCTTTTGTTTCACTTATCTCTGAAATAACTTCAGACTTACAACAAACATTAAAAAAACAGCAGTCAACGCTTTAAATGCCAGTGTCTTCAAACTGTTTCATTAATTGGGAAAAATGTTTTCTTGCATCTGTCAAAGACGATCAAAATTGATTTGATTTCATTTATATTTCTTATCAGAACTCCCAAATAATAATGTTGCTCCCAAATGTTTTGTGGGCCCCTTTTCATTGACATGATAATGCTGTTTGGATTCATACGGTCAGATGTTGATATGCTGTGGTCTGTGCCTATTACCTCCTCAATGCCTGACCTAGAGCCAGATATGCCTTGTCAAATTCTTTGACTTTGTTTGGCAACTGAATTCTGTGTTTTTGATTTGTTTGCCCATCAAGACTCAAGCATTTCAAAATCTAAGATTTATTTAGCCCTACTTAAATGGTGAACTTAATTTGACCTTCTCTAAACTTCTGAACAAACATGAATAAGTGTTTAATATTTACGCGTTTATTGCAGAACATGCTGTTCTCTAACAAGGTTTTGAGCAGGTTTTGAAGGAACTACCATAGCATGATTCTACATCAGTGGCCTAGATTCATGATATAATATCTAGCGTCAACTTTTACATATTCTGTTAAACTTTTTTTTTTTACAGGTGCGTATCTGATGTCTGAAAAATCCAACAAAATTCCAAGTTAACATAAACTGGGATTTAGTTGTCTCTGTTTGAAGGCCAATTAATATGACCACCCCCCCCCCCAATTTATGATTTAAATGTAGTCCACAAGAACATGTAGTCTCAATACATGAAATGTTTCATTTCACATGTTATAAATATGGAACTATGTCCGCCATGTGCCACGGACAAGATGCTTCTGGGATGTCGTAATGGGGGCAAATTGAATACATAAATACATAAATAACAAATCAAGCTTATAGCTGTAACATGAATGCATAAGAACTTCCTGCTAATGGTAATTTGGTATATGTGTTGACTCACCAGTAGCACAGAGAAGAAAAAGAAATGTATTAAACATGATTTATAAACTAGAGCTTCTACCATTGTATGGGGGATAGACATATCTGAGGATCAGTAGTCCGAGGCTGAGAATGTGGCTGTATAGCTTCATGACAAATTTAATGATTGATGAATGTCTCAGACTCCATGTTAAACTATTTTTTATTATATTTACTCAGGTATTGTTTTGGGATTTTTGGCTATGTGCTTCTTAGAGTCAAGGAAGAATCGTTAATGGTTGTGTGTGTCAGAGGCAAGTAGCCTATATCAATTTTCTCTGAGGGACAGTTGCTGGTATACTTTATGGGGGGGGCGGTTGGAAATTTAGCCGTCAACATTTCTTTTTGGCCATCTAAATAGTGTGCACATGGTGGAACCGGATTTGGGAAAAATATTTTAGATCAAAATGTTCTACCATATATTTGTTGGTGGGCTGTATGAACCGACGGCGTTTGATCTGCAGAGATTCTGCTGCATGTGCCACACTTTGTTCAGTGTACTGCAAATTTCAACAAAGAAAACTCAAACTTAGATGGCTAAAAAAAGCTATTATTGCCTTTTCTAAAGGTTTTTCACACCCACATAGGTTGAGCTTTACCAGGAATACTTCATGCCTTTTAAAACCTATACTGTTAAAGCTGCCAGCAACATGCTGCTGAGAGGCAGATGTTAGAAGCTGAGAACCAGCAGGAAGGTTAGAGAGGAGTCAAACTGCCTCTGTTTGGGAAATATTTCCCTCTATCTTTTAATGCTGCCCTACAGCTATTTAGGTGAGCAGGGCAGCAAGCCCACTGTCAGGGGACTGATTATTCATTTTACATTATAGCCAGTGTTCTCATTTACAACTCAAATATATAATTGCATTGCATTATGTCCCACTTCTGTATGCAATTAAAACTCCAGCATGAATCTGCCCACGGCTCAGACACATAAACATTTCCTCAGTGTGTTTCCATGTCATACATGGAAAAGAGAATTTCTGCCTACGCAACCGTTTTTCATGTGTACTGTAGTAGTAAAAAATTGTGTACAAGCCTGCAGACAGGAGCATAGCTTATTCCTGTTACAGGCAGCAAGATGCATACATTTGAAAATCAGAGATCTGCTATTACACGTTTATTTCTCTTAATGTTTTTCCTCCATTCCAGGATATTTCACATACTGCAAGAGAAAAAAATGGGTTTTGTTTTGTTGACTAGTGATGAAAGGCTGACTGTTACAATTACAGTCCTGATTATTATGCAACCAATCATGTCAAGAGTCGGGTAAGAAAGCAGGCATGGCTCATGTGTAAAGGAGCTAAATTCTCCCGTTAGCAGCCAGATGGCACAGAGACAGGCACCTGTCTTTACAAATAATGACGGTCAAAAAATCTGTCTCTCTTCCAGAAAACGCCATCTTAGCGTTCGGGAATGGATCGGATGTGAAAACTGGTGCCAGTCAGCCCGGGATGCCCATCCCAGTGACAGACAACCAGAGCCCGCACTCGGTAACTACCGCCCCAGGCATCTCCATGGAAACAGAGCAGAACGTTCTACGAGCACAGATACCCACTCAGGTGAGACCGGGTGTTTCACTGAAAATGTGACCTTTGTTCCACATGCTGAGGCACCGGTGGAGACGGCCTCACTCCGAACTTGGTCACACATCCGCACCACGTTCGCTTTAAGCCGGGGGGAGTGATGGACGGGATTTACCTATGACCATGATACGATGTCCATCTGCTAACTTCTGCTCAAAAATGCTCCACATTTCATTTAAAGTGTCCAAACTTACTTTTTATATTTGTCATCAGTTCATTTTCCCTTCCTTTAAACTACTATGGGAGTTTCAGAAACAGAATTTATTCAGATTATCTCAGTATCAATCTGAAATTACACCAAATAATAATAATAATAAAAAAAAGATAATTCCCTGTCTAGTTATCAAAATTATTCTTTTTAAAGAAATATCCTTTTTTCACCAGAATAAAGTTCACATTTATAGTTCAAATCTACCTTTCTAGCTTTCAATATCAGCTGCAGTGAAAGGACTTGGTGCCCAAAGCAGAGCGTGAAACAAATCTATTAGGTTAAAGTTTTAAAAAGCAGCAAGAATCAGAGTAAAAGAACATAATTTACACTGAAGGAAAACTGCTTAGTACTTACAGAACACAACATAAAAACATGCAAATGCAGCTTTTACAGTAGCAATACTTTGTGTTTGATCACATATAAAGTCAAAGGAGATTAAAAAAAAGGAAAAATTTGCTAAGTTAAAGCGAAATACAGGATAGAAAAAAGCTTGTGCGTTTCTTATTAGCTCAAAAGTCAATATTCAGTACCATATTCATCCACAAAGTCTGAACCCTCTGAGATAAAATCTGTCATTTATACAAACAGTCTCCAGGGAAAGTTCTCCAGACTTCATGGCTACACAAAGCTCTTGTTTTTCCTTTGTACTGCTCTCTGACCTGATGATCCCACGCTGCTTCAGTAATGTTGAGCTCCTGCTTCTGGGGAGGATCCATCCTCCATCACACCTGTAGCCACTGGTTATCTGTCCAGTTCTTGTGTCACACCAGTTTCCCTTGAAAGCCATGTTTCCATGGAGACCAATTCTGATGAGGCTTTAGTGAGCAGTAGACGGATCAGCTGAAGGTCCAGATGCATCTCTGGGGTCCCGTGTGAGGCGTTGGCAGGATTCAGCTCCTGTACATCAGTTTTTTTATTCATCACTTGTCTAGGTTCTTGAAAATTTTAAGGAGTTACTGCACATCATGTCATCGCATTGGTGTAAAAAATACCATTTTATGTCAAACTGTGTTATCTTTGGTAGTTTTCAGGTAGGCAGCTTAATGAATAGGAACATGTGTCTTTGCAGCAGGCTGCTGGTTGCAAAAAGTCAACACCACTTGATAGTCTTATTTTTACTATATCATCTCCTTCCCTAACATCTCTCCTTCATTACTCATTGATTTGAGGAGCTTCATGATTGGAGGATTCACAGGTCAGTGGCTTAAAGAAGCATTTTTCTAGACATGGTTACAGAAGGTGCAAGGACTGGACTGAAAATGATTGAAAAAGCAGGCAACGTCAAAAGACAATCTTCAAAGACCTTCAGAAATCTGGAAAACTTCTGCACAAAGACCATTTTAAAACATTACAACAAATTCTGGTTTCTGGGAAGAAACTCATTGTGCTCCAAGCCGAGACAAAATATAAAACTCCTGAAATTATTCCATATGGACCATTTATCAAAGCAAACATCCTAAATGAAGCCCTTACAACAATAAACATTTGAAATGTCCGGCCTAAATTTAATGCGCACTGCCAGCTTTGCATTAAACATGATTTTAATAATGGGGAGAAACTTATGAATAAACAATTTTTTATTGAGGCAAAATACATTTGTTCTGTACACTTTGTTTCTAAAGGGAACAAAAAAAATGCTGGAGATAACAATATTGACGATCTGCAAACAGATATAAATAAACTTTACAAACTAAATGTGTAAGTAGGCCACACATATTTCCAGAGGGAAAACTGAAGAAAAATGCCCCAAACTACATCTTTTTGCATCGCATCCTCTGTGCAGCTCATCACACACACACACACCTACACACTTATTTGGACAAACGACTCAGATGTATTGCCGGAAATGCGGACCAGACTCTGACTCCAGTCGTACAGGGACCGGACCGCCCTCACCAAGGGGCCAGCCGGAGCTGTGGCCGTAAGGTCGTCGGTGCCTGTCGGGGCGGCAATCCCCGAACTCGCTGGTGAACTCAAGCTGAAGAAGGAGTCCTATCTTTTTGGCCTTTTTGGCCTGTGGGACTCAGCTGACAGCTGACGGGTATCGGCGGGCAGCGGCTTCGGCGGTTACTGAGGCAAAAACTCGGGCATGGGAGGAGTTTGGTGAGGCCATGGAGAACGACTTTCGCACAGCTTCGAGGATGTTCTGGTCCACCATCCGACGGC
>JAVQJG010047224.1:0-10094 GCA_036024015.1 Craterocephalus amniculus
CTCTCTCTCTCTCTCTCTCTCTCTCTCTCTCTCTCTCTCTCTCTCTCTCTCTCTCTCTCTCTCTCTCTCTCTCTCTCTGGGAAATTTGGCAAAAAAAAATCATTGGCTTCACAACAGGAGCCAATCACACACATTCACTCTTTAACACGAGACAGCACGCGCTGAGTCCTGTTGCTTCAGCCACACCTGACCCTCCACCTGTAGCACCTCAAATCGTCCTCTCTGAAAATGAACCCATTTCACTAAATGTGATCAGGTTTGATTCAGCTGATCTGAGAGTATTTTTGCTTTTATTAAAAGGTCTGTATTGGCGTGGAAATATTATTTTTACCAAAACAAGAGCAACAAAACAGTTATGAACAAGAAGAATACTGCAGAAGCCCAGCTGTGCTGGACTGCAGGGTTACAGGTTTAATTTAGACAAAAGAAGGTCTTAAAAACATCTTGATGTGTTCAATTTTTAAAATCCACAATAACACATAAATATAATAATCTATATAATATATAATAATATAATTATAAAAAATCCACAATATAAAATTAAATACATAAAAAAATAGTGCACTCTTTGGTCCTGTTATCGGTATATTTACAGGAATTAAACCTAAGTGCAGGAAGTCTCCATCATATTTGCATGTGTGTAGATTATAAACTACAGAAAAGTCTTGTTTCTGAAGCTTTTTTTCCCTTTCATCGGCATTATTTATCTGTCCCTGCTCTGATTGGCCGAAGGTGAACCCTGGGGTACCACCTCCATACTACCTGATAAATAATGCAAATTTCATTCTGCAGCATCTTTTCAGCATTCATGGTTGCCGCTGGAGACGTCTGGTTAAAGAGCCACGGTGATCCTGATTGCAGAACCGTCACGTGATAACGGTGGGTGGAGATCTGAAGAGCTTCTGAGAGGAAAAGATTGTGTAAGGGTGATACTCTGCAAGGACAGAGAAATTAGTTTTCATGAGGTGGCAAAGTTCATCAAGATGTAAACGCTCTAGGAACTCCTGCAGCATGTTTCATGCTAAGCATTATGGGAGTCTGACAGAGGCACAGTGACCATGCCAGAGGTTTTCATGCCTCAAAGCCTCGGGCAGATGTTCCTTAAAGCTGTCTATTCAACCTTGCTGAGTGTTTTTTCTCAACCCCCAGAGGGTTGAACAAACCCTGCTCAAAGGCACCACAGATCAGCTCTAGCCCTGTCCATGGCTAATTCAGCATCTTGCGCCTACAGCTGTCCTGAGTCCTGAGGTTGATTTTTGTCTTATCTTTTGGTGTTTCTTTCTGTCTTTGTTTTCCTCTCTTCCCCCAATAATGTCCTCCTGTATTTGGTTTCAGCCACTGTGCCCATGTTGATATCTGTTCGCTCGCGTGTGACAGTGTGTGAAGTGACCGCAGCTGCAGACGAATGTGCTTTTTAACAAAGATTCCAGAAACTAAGTGGAAGATGTTCTGCAACATTAATACAAAATATCTGGATCCATATGTTACCCAGGCATGGAAACGAGAAAACCTAACTGTAACCACAAGATAACAAGCTTCTGTTTGGCTAGCAGAGTTACAGAGTGGCTATCTTAGCAAAGAAACCAGATAAATATATCAATAATAACTTATTATAACATGAAAACAAGTTTGGGGGTTTTAAGACAGCAGTGTAATTAAATTATCCAGATAATGGCATTTAAATGAATAATTAGAGGCAGGGCTGCTCAGCTTCTATAGTAGCATGCTAGCAAGCTAGCACCTTTTGTTAACATAACCCAGTTTCTGGGGATATTTGAAAGTAATTTCAATTGTTTAAAATTGAAAACCTGATGCCTCTCGCCCCTTGACAGCTGGGATAGGCTCCAGCACACCCGCGACCCACTTGGATTAAGCGGTTCAGAAAATGGATGGATGGATGAAAACCTGATGTGAAATGAATAAATACAGGTTTGACCGCTTTCTGTTTCCATAGAGGTTGCTAGCAATGAGCATCTTCTGCTAGCTTTAAGCATTTTTGCTTGCTATTAGCATCTTTTGATAGCATAGCCCAGTCTCTGAAGAACATCAGGGATTTCTGAAAGTAATTTTCATTGTTCATAACAAGTAGCCGATTTAAGGAAACCAACAGACACAGTCACATCTTTTACAGTTTAGGTCCCCAAACAGCGTTATCAAACCCAACTACATTCACCTTAATGCTAATTTTGACAGTCATGATAAATTCCCACACTTACTTAATAAATATAGGTTTTATATTTTTCACATTTATCTGGTGACCCTCTGAAACGATCTCCCAACCCACAGTTTGGGCACTACTGGCGCACACCCAAAGGACGCATCTTTTCTCCCTTTTTTAAATTCCCCCTAGTTTACTGATTTCTGTCGAGATGGGAGGAAAATGTAAATCCATCTGTGAAAAAGTGTATCTAGTATCTGGAGGGGATTGCATACCTTTAATAAAAACTCTCTTATATTGTCACTGTGAAGTGTGTGTGTGGATTTATTGGATGGAAAAGAGGCACACAAAGAAAATAAGATCAACTTAAGGGATAAAACTGATGGAAAGAAGAGAAACAACAGATGGACTTCTTACTGCGATGTCTCTGGAAACTGTGATTGTGTATTTATGTAATAACTTTATTTTTAAAGCCAGTTAGTTCCTGAGAAGAGTGTTGATGGGTAAAAATACATCCTTTCTTCTGCTGCTGCTTTATGAAACATTTCTTCCAGCTTCATGTCGGTGTGTATTCATCACAGCGACCTTGAAAGATAGCTCTGTGGTATTCAACCTGATTTACATGGAAATGTTCAGACCTGAACGCTCACAACATGAAGATGGGTGCTGTCATTGGGTGGGTTGAACTACGTTAAATATTCTTTACATTTTTTTGTCTGTTTCCATCTCAACATACCCCTGTTTGTAAATCCATCTCTGAAAATGGTCACTACTCCTATCATTTTCAATATGAAATATAATTTCCTGTGTTTCCAACTGTTTTCATACCTAGAAAATAAAGTACGAGTCACATCTTTATGATTATTATTTTCAAGGTTATTTGGGAGGGCAGAACTCGCTGAAGGTCGATGCAGATTTTCAGCACGACAAAAGGAAAAATAAATGCTTTCAGAAAAACAAATTCTCTAAAATCTTTGCCAGCTGGGATTTTGTCCGCCTGGTCATTCCCCTAAAACTCCCCTCCAAGGTGACATGAGCAGTTTTAAATGCTCCCTGGTGCAGATTCATATTCAGTTCATCAACATCTGCTTTAAAAAAGAAATAAAAGAGAACTCCACAACAAAAGTGTCTGAGATTTTTCTTTTAATGAAGACAGACTGTTTTCAAGCCTGAAATGTAGGATCCTGGCAGACCTGTCTGAAATAAAATTAATAACGGTCATTGTGGAAGGGAGGGTCATGAACACCTATAGCCTATATGTCATCTTGGGGTTTGGGAGTCATGACGCAGATTAAAGCCATCTTGACGTCAAAAATCCAGCATCTGACATTTTTGTGACCCAGTATCCAACTTCGGGCGTTACGTGCATCGTTGACACTAATATTTTAACATTAGTTATCACAGTTTTTTAATGAGGAGTCTCATAAGGTTTTTCTCCCTGAGATTTCAGGGTATTGAATTAGTTAATCTTTCTCCCTGTGGGTGGAACATTAACTCATTACAGCTCTAAAAAGAAGATTTATGGATTTTTACCTCAATTCCAAAAGCTAAAAGGGATTCTATAGGAATGCTGGAGATAATCTTTAATCAGTTTGTTGCATAAGATTTTGGTGTTTCACCTGATTTTGAGGATTATTATTCAAGGATGCACTTTTAAAAAAATAAATGGTGCTTTTTAGTGTCCTTTCATGAGGGACAGAAGCAGAAATGTCTATACACATTGTGTGCACCAAACTTACTAAGCTGTGGGTTTGCCTGTTTTTACTTAATAAATCTAATTTATTATGAATATTTCTACACAATCTGATTTCCATTTCCAGTTTTAGCCATGAATGGATGCAGACACTCCCCTAATTAGTCATTTACATTAAACAAAAAACATTTTCACCACACCTAAAATAGACATGACAATAAAAGAAATAGCAGAAAAGAACCAGTTTTACTGACTCTAAAAAGGAGAAACTCGTTAGTGGAGGCCATACAAAGAAAAACGGTTTGATTTGGTGCGTTTAGTATGAGAAAAGAAATGTCCAAAATAAAAACTGCTGAATGGAAAATAGATTAATTTAAGTTAAGAACAAAGGACTCCATCTCTGAAAGGAGGCGACCTGGAAGGAGACGCAGACTACGAGATCTACCAACCTTCAGAAACCTGCAGCTAAGAGTCAATATGGCGCCAGAAAGTCAAGGTTAAATTAATTAAAGAGACATCTATTGATTGAGCAGAATCTTACAAACATCAATTGAGATTGAGGGTTAGATCAAACATTAATGTAGCCAACATTTTGGAAAGAACATGTGGAAATATTTCCATTTGCTTTGTTACTTGTTAGGGAAATATTGATTCCCAGTATGTTTTGTAAACCTGATAAAGAACCAAGCATTCAGTCAAAACCATCAGATTTACAGAATGAAACTTTGTTGACACAATACTTGAAGTAGGTTTAAAGACTGTATAATATAAAGAAGGCAGACAGCAACTTTAAATTGACTTATTGCTTAATAGAAATTACAGCTTCAAGATGAAACTCATATTGTCATTGAACCAGCAGCGTGGCACAACAAATTTCCAGATTAATCTGTTCAAGAACATTTAGATTTTTTTAAATAGATTAAATTAAAACATTTAAACTGCTTTAAAACAACAATAACTCACAATTCACACTCATTTGGCAGGTGCACTGGCATCCAGGTAGATTCCCGAGGTCGTTAGCAGACTGCATGATACAGCAAAGAGACCCAAGTAGACACAACTGAAGAAGTGAGGAGAGGAAAGAGAAAAAACGACAGAGCAAGAGAGAAGACAAGAGTCAACGTGAAACTGACTTTTACTGGCTGGATAGATCTCGGAGAAGAGACAGGATGCAAGGTGGGCTTGAAAGTGTAAAAATAGTCACTTATTTCAAACTTGGATTTTAACCTAAGAAAAAAGCAGGAGAGAAATGTTTCTTTGCATTCTCTCTATTCCTTTGCACAAGAAATATATTATTGTTTTTTAGCAAATAGTGTAGATAAAAGTTAATAATGAAGTAATGGCAGTGAGATGGTCAGAATCTGAAATCAGAAAGGCAAGGCAAGTTTATTTGTACAGCACATTTTCAGGTACAAGACAATTCAAAGTGCTTTAAGTAAAACATTTAAAGCATAAAAGAAGTAAAATAAACAGGAAAAATAAAAACACTATACCAAAACCAATTGGTAGGGATGGTTCAGGCAGTTTTATTCTATCATGTCTTTACTAAAATTCATGGTAAACACTGAAAAATTTACTCCACCAAATGTTAGGGCGGGATGAAAAAAAGTTTAATTTGGTTGTTGTTTCTGTGATTTATGAACAGTAATGACATCACCATCATGTGATATCGAACAAATCTAAATCATATGGCAGAATATGTGATTTAGGCAAACATCAAATCTATAAAATAAGTACCATAAACCCTGCGTGTACACATTGTTCATGCATTGTTGTCTATCCTACAGATGTGTGATTTTTGCATTAATAATTAAAGATAAACATTAAAACAAAGCCAGTGAGCTTTTCCCCGTGTGCAGCCTGAACACAAGATGTGGTTGGAGGTTTGCTTTTCATCTGAAGGTTGTAACCAAACACTTTGGATCCACTGGGACACAAGAATGAAATTTACATTTCAGTACTTCTTCAAAACTTAAACACCCTTTTACTATCTCACACTGACAATCTAGTTAATTATTCATCCTGTAATATGACTTTCGAGTTATCTGAACAGCATTTTCCAAGATTCACTCAAGCGGAGAAAGTTTATTTATAGACACCGTACTGAAAGGCAAAACAGCTAGAGATTGCACCACTCCTGTCCTTTTAAATAAAGCTTAGAAATTAAGCTATATTTGTACTAAGTCATCCAGTTTTAGTCAAAATTACTCCTTTTCCCATTCAAAAGTCAATACTATAATATTTATCCAAAATGTATTCACTGAAAGGGAAGGAGGTTATATCTAGAGGGGAAAAGTTGATCTCAGAGCACTTCCGTTGAGAACAACAAGGAAAGGTTTGTGTTTCAGTTAAGAGGGTTAAGTTATGGAATAGTTTGGACAGGACGCTCAGGGAATGTCCAAATATGAACCAGTTTAAAAACTGTATAAAGAAAATATTCTTTTGAGATACACAAATGAAAGGGGTTGGTGATTATTGATGAGTCCTTGAAAAAAGAGAAGAGAAAATATATAAATATATGTTTATGCATATATATGTATTATGTGTATAATATGTGTAAGATAGATAGATAGATAGATACGTACATACATACATACATAGATTTATTTTTCTTCTCTAATATATTTGTTTATTCATTAATAAATATTTAGATATTAGTTATTAAAAAAGGTGGTGGAAATATGTGTTTGTACTTCCTCCCACTCCTTTTCAAACATTAAATTAATTTGCAGTCTTCTTTTTGTTTTTTGTTTCTGTTTACCTCTTTATCTTACAATAGCATAACATTTATTTTGTGTTTATTTGTGTGCATTTGGTTATTAAGGTATGTTTATTTATTTCTGATCAAGACATGTTTGCAAAGTATTCTATTCCAAACCAGCAGTAATATGAAGCTGAAGGCAGAAAGTGAAAAACAAACATCAGCTGTCAGCTTAAATTAAACCCTGCCTTTATAAATGACCAGATAAGGAAGCGCTTTAGGTTTAGAATCAGAAGGAGCCTCCAGCTCCAGGTCATCCAGGTTTGCATCAGAGCAGAAAAGAGGGAAAAGCCATTTTGTGTCATCAGACAGTCATTTTTGTTTGAGTGTTTCCTGGATGATTTCACCACTCAAGTTCCTTCCCGAGCATCAGGAGGACTCGGTGTGGCTGAAAAGTTCAGCCGACAGAACCTCGAGAAGCAGCAGGTTGAAGCTTTTTCTGCTTCCTCTGCTCTTCTGCTGGGAGAACAGAAGACTTTAGCTCGTAAAACTCTGACCACTGTGAGATCTTGGTGTAAAAAATGTGTTTGACATCTTTTCAGAGCAAACACAACTGCTACAGCTTGCAGAGTTCACCTGCGGTCTGCAGAGGAGATCAGCCATGACTAACTCCACGCTGTGATGTCTGCGCCTTCTGTTTGCCAGTCTCTCCCCACAGACATGCAGGAACGCCCACAGTTGAAGTTTATCTCTGGCCAATCTGTGGTATGCCATGCTTTGACTTCGATGTTCAGGATCCCCTCGGCTTCCGTGGAATCTCAGATGAAAACAAAACAGAAAGGAAATGTTCCCAGCTACTCGGTGCTAAACATGCACAGCTGAGCCACAATGAAGAAATAAAAAAAGGATCATGTCCATAGAAATGTTTCAAGAAGACACTTTAACCCTTTAATCTCCTGAGACCTAGCATCCCACAACTAAATTCTTTAGCTGAACCCTGTGAAACACTTTCAATGCACTTTTTGCAATTTGGTGCTGCCAGTAGAGATTTTGTTTTTCAACTAAAGATTATTTTTAAATAAACATAATATAATTGAATATTTATAATCATAAAAGCAAGTATAATCCAAAATCATACACTTCTGTATAGCTCCCTCCTAACCCCAACAGCTAGAAGAAGTAAAGCTGGGGTCTCAGGAGGGTGAAGCCACTGAAGGGAAAATGTAAATTTTTTTCTTTATCATATTTACTATTTATTTCTGTGTGACCTGCAAAAGTAATGTAGTGTAGTCTTATGCTTCCTGGTATGGGCAGCAGACGAGTACCATAGTGTCTATGCAGGGTTTTGAGCAAATCTTTTACCATAGAGTGATGCAAAACGAGTCAGAAACTATCAAATTGGACACTTCAGGGTTAACAGAAGACGTACCGTGGACAGAGTCCAGTGGAGGCGTCAGGAGGAGTGTTGCCTCCTCAACCATGATCACAATAATCTTCTGTGCATGTGTCCATGCATCTGCCCAGAAGGCGGCCAGAGTGCCCCGTGGCCAATATGCACATGAATCAGGAGGCAGGGATGCAGCCCCCAGCCCCCCAGTGATTGGCCCAGGGCCCTAGGAGCCCAAGAGCCACCCACACCCCAAGGCAGAGACATTGCACAATGTAGGGCATCCAGACACCTTTGGACGTCCACCTGATGCAGGTCAGCACTATAAGCAACCTCTGATGGAGAAATGTGAAGCCTATGCAGAAGTGCAGTTCCCCCCTCCTCCACTAGGGGCTGGCTGAGCCAATCCCCATATACTCTCATGTTAAAAAGAGCAACTTTCCAGCAGAATGAAACATGTTTACAGCCTGGTAAAAAAAAAACATTTTAGCTGTTAAAGCTCAGCTTTACCTTCATGACACCTATGGGGGGAGTGGCTGGCAGGTGCAGCAAGGAGGCAGAGAGCAGCACAACCACCGATTTTAGTCGCTAACAGCGCCTTACCTTCCCACGTTAGCTGGTTGGCTCCTTTTAGCTCCAGGTTAGCTTTTATATTCTTGTATATTAGAGTTTGATGGGTGTCAATCATCCCTCCCCGTGCTCTCAGCCCCCTTCTTAGTGCTTCCTCCTCAGCCATTTTGGTATTTTCCGGTAGTGACTCGTGACGCTGCCAAGATGGCAACAATGGGAACTTCCCAACAAGCATCAGTTCAGAAAGAGAAAAATTCTGCTTGTAGAGGGAAAAACCGTTTCTATCTGTCTGTGATAAGCAGAGATTTACGTCCAGAATGATGGTTGAAAAGTTGCCTCTTTAGATCTTGAGCATCACAGATGGGCTGCACTAAAAGCAGTAATCTATAAGCAGGATCCTGGTGTTTAACCTATAAATATAGAGAAGAGGAGCCAGATTTCTGCATCGTATATGTAGTTAAAACCCTGAAAATGACCCTCCAACCAGGACATTCACGTCACGACGGCGTCTGACGCGATTCGTCATGCAGAATCCGCTGAATGAAGCAGATGAGGTTAACTAGAGCCAACAGTGGGCTGGAAGATTCCAGCTGCTGGTTGACCGCAGACCACAGGCGACACTATATCATCTTGTTGCTGCTTTTCAGCAGTGGAGGCTGAACCAAGCCACAGAGGCAGAGAGAGAGAGGAGGTTGGATGGAAAAGTGAAGGTTAAAAAAGCTGCATGTAAGGATAAAAGAGAAAGTGGTAGAAGAAGACGGACAGCGAGGGAGTTTACAAACTCGATTCAGGGAAAAGAAGGTGAAGCAGAACGAGAAGCAAAAAACCCGCAGATCATAAATTATTCAGCGACAAGTTGTTTGTGTAAGAGCATGAAAAAAAATCTGACGAGGACAACTTTCAACGAGCTGCTCGGCTCTGACGTGCACTTTTTACCACACTCGGCTTGACATCCATTTTTTAAGAGTGCGCTAATATTCAAGGTGAGGCCGAAGATGCAGGGGAGGCAGCCAATGCAAATAGCCCATATGTGCCGGCTGTCACCGTCTCACAGGTACACTGGACACACAAGTGTTTGTCCGTGTGTGTGTGTGACATCTGTTCAATGGGCTGACTGGGATTATATTCATGTTTGCATCAAAGGTCAGATCGGGCGCTTAAAGGACAGATGGACGGCGGTTATTTAAGTGCTTTACTGTACACACACACACACATACACACACACACACACACACACACACACACACACATACACACACACACATTATAATTAACCTTCTCTGACCCACTTTTGTCGATTTGAATGCGAGAGCAGGACAGAAGTGATTTATAGAAGCTACAGTCTGGGTGTGTTACATCATGATTTCAAGCCAAGCTATTCTAAGCTAATTCTGCAGTGAACACTTTGGAGGATCAGATTCTATGTATGGTGTTTTTTTCACACCGCTGCAGAAATTCTCCTCACTAGATCTTTACACTGGCTTCCTGTTTGTCAAAGAATCAACTTCAAAATCCTGCTGTTAGTTTACAAAGCACTGAATGGTTTAGGTCCAAAATATATTCAGGAACTTCTGTTTTTTTATGA
>JAVQJG010047245.1:0-20711 GCA_036024015.1 Craterocephalus amniculus
CATGTTTACTCTGCGATTCGGTTTTTGCTTTTATACTGCTTTGATAATAACTTTTACTACATGCCTTTGAAGCCATGCTAACTACCCGTAGCCTGTTCAAGACAACCGTAAGTTGCCTCTGTTTACTAAATTCTTCTTCGTTTGTCGCCTATTTTCCCGCTCTGGAGCTCCCCCTTCAGCTTTGGTGATCGCACTGCATGGTAAACATACCCAGACTTGCATTGATCCGCTTTAACACCAAACCGAGTCATCCAAATTACAAAAATGCAAATGATGCAATAATATTTCATTACAGCGTTATTTTTGGTAACCATTTACATCATAAACCAAGCAAAATTTTACTTTGGCGTAAAAAGCTGGTGGTTATCCTGCAGGTGTTGAAACATATTTGAAGTGTTTCTTCATTTCTCTGCAACTTTTTTGTCACACTTTACACGATGGATCAGATCTGTTATAACCAAAATAATTTGACAACGATGACTTAGTCCTTAACTCTTCCACTTCCATATTGTCCCACTAAGCAGCTCATGCAGAATAAAAACAAAGCAACACAAGCAGCAACATGTGGATGTGCTGTAACTTTATATTCATTCCGTACTGAAGGTGTGTTAATCTGCTGATATTGTTCAGACACAATCCTTTCTAGAAGGTGATGATATTGAGGGATATTTATGATTAACTGTGGGTTTAATACCTCAACCTATTTGCAAAAAACTTTGAAAATACAGTTATTGAAAACACTGGGATAGATGGATATCTTTATTTATCCCAGAAGGGATTTGCTAAACTGCCCAGTTTAGGTAGGATAGAAAATGACATAACTAGTTTTTAAAAGCATGAATATAAGCTAAAGGAATAAAGGTTAGTTAGTTAACCGATCGAGATATTAAAAAGTTTTACTCTCCATTAAGCACAAAATGTAGCATCCTATTAAATGACATACAAAAAAACACTTTTCATCTTAATATATCCTCTCTGATTATAAAGGATTACATGCAGGAACTGGGGACAGACTGGGCACTGTACAATCTTTTCCGTAAACAGCCACGGCTTCACTTCTGTTAACCTGATGAAATATCTCATCAAGCCAAAACTGCAGGTAATTGTGTGGAGTCCTCTTTTAGACTGCGCCATTCATGCCGTGCTTTACACGATAGCACAGATTTACAGCGGTCACAAAAGTTAATGCTTTTTCCAAAATTGGGGCAAGAGTCCATTAAATGTCTGCATTTTCCAGTCAGGCAGTATCTTAATTCAATGGCAAAGACATCTATTAGAGTTTTCTATGTAAGTAAATAGGGACAAGAGAATTGGTACTGTAGACTAAGATGAAGACAGCCTGCTGTTCAGAACCCCCTATTAAATAAATAAATAAATAAATCTTTATTCTTATTTTAAAGAAGGTGTCCTGAGAGTAAGTCAGTCATCTAGACAGGCAGGCAGGGAGCTTGTTATCTTTGCTCTATTAGGCTGACACACAACATGCTCTGCTGGAGCCCCCCTCAGTGAAATGTTGTACCAACGTCTGATGTGCCAGATGAGATGTGACAGAACATCCTGTCACATTTTGTCATGAAGCCTGACATTTCCTCTCTTAGTGACACATGAAATTAAATACCTGTGAAGTGCAGTCAAGGATAGCAGGTGAGTTTTACAGGTTGTGTTGTTTGACTCATTTGTTGTCTGATGGCTTGGAGAGATTTCTTTTCACCTCTGCTTAGTTTGAACTAAGTGTTAAAACACTGCTGTCAGTTAGAATATAATCATGGCTAACAATGTCAAATGATAAAGTTGCACAGATGTGGTGCAAACCAGTTTTCTTTCTGTGTGTGATGCAGGACAAGAAGCATGGTTATAGGTACAGGAGTTTCAAAAGAGAGGCAGGCTTTGGACAAATATTGCAAAAATGTAACTTACTTTTCCCTAATTTGGCTCTAGGTTTGTCTTTATCCACTTTCCATCTTAAAAGTTGCTCCATGAAAAGGCTCATTTAACTGATTTGGTTTCAAGAGAATAAAAAAAACATTGTTGCAACATTGTCATTATTGCTAAACACAAACATGAAGGGAGATGATACACTCATGTCTAGTTGCCATGGTCACATACGAGACAAATAATCCATCAACTCCTCTAGAAATTTATTTCATCTGGTTATTTTACGATTTTGTTCTTGTGAGTGATTAGTGGTAATGTTTTTTTTCCGGAGGTAGAAACATCAGATTTTTTTTCACGGAGCTTAGCTGTCCTTCACTTGACGCAAAAACCACCACCAGAAATTATGGCGCCAATGCTGAACACAAGAACTGACTTGTGAACAGGAGGAACATAGAAAAGCAGAAGAATGAGGATGAGAAACAAATTCTCTAAAGAAATTTTGCATGCTTTTTGAAAAAAGGCTATGTCAGTGTGTGGTGGTTGGAGAACAACTTTCCCTGTCCATCCTGTCCCTGCGTATGTCGTCTAATCACAAGTCTGAACTCAGAACTGCCCACTAATGGAGGAACTGACCTAATAACTGTGGCAACCTGAAAGATACATGGAAGCATGAGGATGGCGATGTATGAAAACGCATGAAATGGACGTCCCTATTTCCAGGGGGAACATAAATGGGCCATAAATGAAATACTTCAGAATGATGTGCGTTAATTTTCTACTCACCCTCACGCTGATTAACACTCAGGAACACTTTTTTGATATTTATCATGCAGCCGGAGATGTGGAGATATTTTCATTATGCATCGATTCTGATGTCGAACGGCGCCCGTTTAAATAACTTGGCAGTATTCCTCCATACTGCTCAACCAATGTAATCCAAGTGTCCATATTTTACTCGAAACAAAACCATTTAGTATATTTTTAGAGCCTGAACTGTAGCATGTTGAACTTCCTGGATGTGCGTGCGTGATGCAGACAATCTTCGCCTGTAGTAGCCAGTATAGGCTTAGAATGCATGAAACGCGCCACCCCCAGTCTGCCGCGGCCACCGTATAAAGTGTATAACAAGTGTTTCTGAGCAGGATTACCAACTATAGGTTTAAGACATTGTTGTGAACGACTATGTTACAAGGAAAGGGTCTTCAGTTTTGAAAAAGCAAGATACTGTAACATCTTTGTTTTTTTTTCTTTTTGTTTGCTGCTGTTGTTACATGGTTGTCTTAAATCACCAGGTCATTTAAAATGTGTTACAAAGGCACCTCCTAAAATGGCTGGCATACATCCAAAAGACTGTCTGTCATATTTGCGGTTTGAAATTATTGTTGGGGTGTGTGTCTGTGTGTGTGTGTGTGTGTATGTGTGAGAGAGAGCTTGTCCTTTCTCTTCACACCTGTATGTCTTTTAACGCTGTAAATTAGTCAGATGTAACACTAATTAGGATTCCCCAAAATGCATCATACTCGTTAGTACCAAGCTTCGTCCCCTGAGGTTCTCGTGCTAAGCTGTGATCGTAAACAGCTCGCCACATCTGTGCCCCCAAGCACAATTTTAAGATCTGCTCTGAAATACAAATTTCTACTGTACCCACTAATTAGCATCTGATGGTGATTGCTGGGAATGATTACCATCCCCCTAAGAGAAACATTGCAGTTGATTTCATTTCCACCAAAAAAAAAAAAAAAGATATTCCATACATGTTGTAACGTATTCTCCAGTCATTTCTCAAGCACTTGCTTAATGGGCTTAACAAATTGTAAAATAATAATGTTTTTTCCTCCGGAAAGACTTTCCAAACATCATTAAAAGAAAGGGGAAAAAGGAAGTATTTTCAGGACAATACCTATATGTTTTTGTTTATTAGTCTTTTAGCAGCCAGCATGCCGACGGTCAGACGTTAAGTTAAATGATATGATAGAGAATTTCAATAAAGATTTTTCTCTCCAGGGTGTTGAGTCGCAATAAGCTTTTATAGGAGGCCAGAAGCAACTCCATCCATATTAAAGGATGGATGAATAGATGATAAATAAACTGCATTTGCTTTAAAAGATTTAGCTGCTTTTCGTGCATGAAGGTGATGTGATGGTGATTTTATGCAGTGTACTGTAGTTATTTCCTCAAGGCTTCAAGGTTGTCCAGTCCAAGATGCAGGATCCATCTGCATCAAACTTATGTTCTTATGTAATAGGATTCGTATACCATCTCCACATGACCTACACACTGATACACAAATGGTTCTGAAAAAGCCATTTAAGCAGCTTAAGGACATTTAGGGGTCTGCAGATAATTCGTGTAAATGTAGAATCTTCTCAGGGTTAGTGTGTAGTTGTACTAAATTTGGACTTAAGTGTCTAAAGCGCAGAAAAATAAGATTAGAAATAAAATACTTTATGAGAAAGATCAAGAGGGCAAGGCTACTGCTCTCTTAAATACTCACAACTTAGACACTCTAGTGTGTGTAGCTAAAAGTTTAGTGCTAATTTCACACACAGATTCCCAAATTCACCGTACAGATGAGAGTGGTCCTTGTCATCTTATTTTATTCTCTTGGTCTTTGGCAAATCTTCTCAATTGACTCTTCATCTTCTTCCCTTCAATCTCACACCTCATTCTCCAGTCTCTCTTTGTTTAACCTCTGACCTCTCCTCTGTGTTTCATTTAATCCTCTTTTACTTACTGTTATTCTCTATGCCTCTCCACACATTCAACTGCATCACTCCCCAAACCTGTCCTCGTATAATTATGCCTGTCCTTTCAATATCACTTTCTCCACAGCTCTCATTTATCCACCCCCGCCCCCCCATCCTTCTCTTTGTCCCTGTATGTATTTCCAGCGCCGCTGTCTCATCCAAATCTCTCCTTACACTGGGAAAATAAAGAAGAGAACGTTTTGGGTCACAGCTGGAAGAAATGAGTCCTACGGATGTCTTAATGACTGCCTGAATTGCCTAATTTTTCAGTCCCCGGCTGTTTCATTGCCACATTCTTTTTAGACTAGAAATTACAAAAGAAAATGGCAAATTTGTGAATATAAGAAAGCAGAATAATAAAGATAATTGAGATTGGCAAGGCTTTTTTAAAGTAGCTGGTGCGGAGCTGAGGCACATATGATGGGGTGATTAGTGGCTGAAGTTAGGGAAAAGCTTTGCTTTACATGTATTCTCATTAATGATGCCTTTTCTCACTCATTTTACATTCATCCCCTTTTTCACATATACTTGCTCAAATGAGCTTTTAGTTCTAAGCGGTGCATTTTTAAAGGGGATGCTGTAGTTTTTGTGTTTAGAAGAGAGTCAGACGGCAGGAGGGCTTCTTTTCTTATTTAATGCAATTCTTCAACTGGGCTTAAAGGAAAGTGTCACTTCACTTCAAGACAATTTGAGCTTATTAGCTGGAAAACAAGATAAATGAAATTATGGAGATTTTTCTCATATATATCAATGTGATTCATTATTTGTGACCCACTTCAGGCACTTAGTTATTCAGCATTAAAGTTCAGATAAGTTAAAATTATTTTTGCTTTATGTTTTCCTTTTCATGTTATAACAAGGAAGAGTCATTTTTCTAACTGCCGTTTTTCTAACTATTACTAAATGTGTTTTTTTTCTTGAATGAGGCCAGATTCTGAAAATGTGCTATTCTATATACGCTGAAAGAGATATTAAGTTACTTTATTTGAAATGTCCTGAATATTTTATTTCAGTTTAATCAGTTAAGCTGCTGTTGATTTTAAGAGGAAATTTTTTATTTCTTCACTAAAAGTACTGGACAAAGTTGTTTTCATGTATTCTGACTAATTACACTTTGCTCATTTCTCCTTTTTTGAGTCTCCCCATCCCCTCTCTCCTCCATCCTGCTACTTGTGATTAGGAAATAGATCTCAGCAAAACATTTTTAAGTGTTTCAGTCACTACAATGGGTGAAGAACAAGGAAGAAGAAAGTTTAATGGTTCAGCTGTAAGCAAGGATGGAAAATGGTCCCTTTATGAAAGTATTTTTGGTATTTTGAAATCACAAATATGTCTCCTGTTACTGTTTTTGAGCCGGTGTCCTGGATTTCCAAAATGTTTTCTAACCATGATAAAATGGCTTTTGTATGGAAAGCCCAATCCCTTTTCATTCATTGGCCCGGCCTCAGTTTTGTATTCTAGTATGTTGAGCAAGTGCCTCTTTTCTTTTAACGGGGATGTAATGGTAAGCTATAGCTAGATGCCATTATAATGTGAAATCCAAAAGAAAAGGACCTCTTATCTGTGTTTGGTGTTTGATCTTGGATGAAAACTAAAATGATGGTTCTACAGAGGAGCTAAAGCTGGGTCTCCTCTAATATATAAACATTTTCTAGAAAATCTGTTCAATTAAGACATCTGTCTGTCCAGTTGTCTGGGAATTTTTTACACCCCCCACTGCTCAGTTGTGCTCTCCTTTTTTTCCAGTCTTCTTCTTTCATTCATTGGTTGGGCATAATTTGGTCAGTTCCAAGTGTGGAAGTAGGCCTACTTCTAAATTGCCAACACACAAGCATTCTTCATGTTTACACTGTAAACTTTGCAGTGTGTGACATCTTGTTATCCTCTGCATGTGTGCGACTTAAGGGTTGCATGCCATTCACACTTGAGCAAGATGAAACTTGGATTATGTGAATGACCACAAAAAGGGATTTCAGAAAAAAAATAGATTTGAGCATTAAGGGTGAACATAGTCATAAAAGAGCTCAATGAAGCTGGTATTATTATGGTATGTTGTGCATCTGAGCTTACCTACATTTAAACATCACATTATACACAAATCTTTTGTAACTAAAGGTTTTTTCCCCAAAAATTAAATTTTTTTTCTCACTGGGAAGTTGTAGAAATGCTACTGTAAATAGATTAAAAAAAAGTCTGTTCATCATTACAGTAATCATTTTGCCAGTGCAGAAAGTCATCTTCTTTTTAAGTCTCATTTATATGAGGTCTTTATGAAGTTTTGCACATTATCACATTCCAGTGCAGCATGGGTTGTTTTGATTTGTCTTTCAACAGTTTTTTTGTCTTCTTGTATACCCCTCAGAGGAGTAATATAGAAGACAGAACTGCTTTCCACTGATACTGCTCTCTCTAAGATGAGATAAAAGCTAAAATTAGTGAGGAAAGCACTTTCATAAATTCAGTCCTGATGCAGAGGGAGCTGTGTTCTTTTATTTTTGAACAGAAAATGGGGGGATACATGCAGGAATACACCCAAAAGTGCAAGAACCTCAGCAGATTAATTTCTAGGATTGGGTTGTGTTTGGATTATTTAGCTAAGTGGAGCAGAATATCGTATTTGAATAAAATCAGTGACTTTCTGGATTGCTGCTGACCTTCCAGGATTTAATGTAAACAATTTCCATTGCAAACCTTACAAACTGAAGAGATAAAACACACAAAATAATGATTTATGTTTGTATTTTACAGGTTTGTATGTGAAGCTACTGTGGTTGGACAGGACGGGAGGCACTCAAGGAACGATGAGGAAGAGTAGGAGTGTTCTCACAGTCTCTCCTAACAATGTAAGTCAACATGTACCCAAAATATCTCATTATGTAATGCTGTGTTTGTTCCAGACATTTACTTCTGACAGGACATGTCAGAAAATGTTAGTTTGTCTTTTTGGAAGGAGAAGTTCTCTGTGATCATTCAAGATGGAACCAACCAAAGATGTTTATAGTTTTTGTAATGCTTAGAGAGAAATTTGTCAGCGATTGTGTTTTTTTTTTAGTAGTTTTGTGGCTCAGTAGATGTGGCTCTGAAGAAAGAAACAGGCAGGTGCATTTTTTCCTGCTTTCTGTCAGTTTGTGTTTTGACAGCTCAGATGTTCCTTGAATGGTTCTCTTCCTCGAGCATGACTCTTTTTGACAAAGTTTCCCTTTTGTTATCTCTGTAGCTCCCAGTGAGTGTTTCTCCTGCTCCTGTTTCTGTGTCTGATCTTTCTGTCGTGTGATTTCATTCTGACTCACAGGTATTATGCATCATATGTGAACTGGTGCAGCTTTGCACCTTGCTCCAGCACATCCTCCATGAGAGTCCATTTGTGCTAAAATCATGCTTGTTGTCTTTATCCAAAGACCATGTAATAAAACATTCACATGTTTCTGTGTATCCAGCACCCATAATAGGACTGGTTCTTAGGAGCAGCACCTCCAACAAATGGTTCCCCAGATTCTGAATTTGGATAGAACTTCAGTCAGGACAAACATACAGTTCCTATTACAGAACATAATAGGCTCATGCTTTGCTCTGTTCTATCAACACATTAAGTGAAGTGTCACAGGCAGACAGCTTGGTGAAACGACAAACAGCATTGTAAATGTCAGACTGCAGAAGATACGAGGAAAAAGAAGCGTAGACTGAAGTGGAATTGTCCCAGCCAAGTGTTTTGTCAGGTTAGCAATTGGCATAGATAATGTAGTTGTTAAAGAAGTTAATCCTGACTGATAAAGTAAAAGTCACAATTCAAAGTCACATAATGTAAATTTTGTTGTATTGGTCTGTGGACATAACAGTGAGCATTCGAGCATAACTGTGTCACACGTGGAGCTTCATAATCCTGGACATATAAGTTTAACGTAAACCTCACCTCTAATAACAATAAACAGATAAAATAATTTGAAAATCAACTATTCACCTCTAAACCACAGGACAGCTCACACTTAGCAATTAAACCTTCCATTCAGTACGTGAGGTCTGGTTTGCAGTGGCTGTCAGTGTTTTTTTTTTCTTCCTGAAAGTTGTATTTCTGAAGGAGTGGGTGTGCATTACTCAGTCTATCTTTCACTTTCCACATTAGTTTGAACATTTGATGCTTTGCTTGAATAAATTTTGAGTCTGACAGCTACCTTATTCTCTTCCTTCCTGATCTAGTCATATTCTTGACATGTGGTTAGTGGGCTTTTAGTATTTATCAAATATACAAATGCTGTGACTGAATTAATCTTTTCAAACATTGAATCAGTGAAAAAATTCTTGATATGATTTTAAAAATCTGAAGCTGCTCTAGTTTTAGGTGAGATGTTATCTAACATGGACTCATCCTTGTGATCGCAGTCGATGACCAACACATCCTACAGCTTTGGGAGTCAGAAGTGCCAACTACTGAAGAGCTTTCACCTCATCAGTGTAACTGCAACAGTGTGTATGGCGAGGGTTTGGAAAGCGGTAATGTTAGTTTTAACATTCGTATTTGACTCAAAGTGGTAACACTTTGATGTCATTCCACTTTTCTTTAATTGAGAGGTTGGATTGAATGTCACAGCAAACTATCTACTCTACTATGTAAATATGGGGTTAGCTAGTAAAAACAGGAGGAGCTGGATTTGATAATGACAGTAGATCCAGGCAATTGAGCACATGGTCGTGTAAGTCTTGAATGGCAGGCGGTAATACAGATAGAAGGAAAGGTCTAAACAGCTCTAAACCAGGCAGGATTCCTAGATACACACATTTTGATAAATTAAAACAAGCTGGGAGGAATGGAAGGACTTCTACAGAGACTGGCCTGAATGTTACCCCACTGAGGTGTGACAACAATCTGGTGTTGAGTAATGGTCAGACTGGTGAAGAATTCCACTGTGTTGATTGGTAGAGAGAAGAAACGGCTACACCTACACACGAAATGAGACAAGCGAAGGCACACACGGGCAAGTAGGGGAAATTAGACGATGGACCTGGAGCCAATGAGTCCAGATGTGCCTAACTGCAATAACGGCAATGATTGAAATTGGTATTGCAAAACTCTCAGCATTAAAATGATCACTGATAAGTTATTGTACTCTATTTTCTTCTAAGTTTGAGTTCACTCAATATCTGTGTTTTTTTTTTTTAGATTTTTATTTAGACTTTTCAGAAAGAATTCTGTATTTATCTTCAATACCTTTTTGGCAATAAAGTGGTAAATTTCAGATTTCCTTTAAGAACATCTGTGATGCACTAAAAATTGCGTCGTGAAAATACTAATAATACATCAAGTGCATTTTATCTGCTACTACATATTATGACCCCTCTACTCCATTCTTCCCATATTTGCAGACTTGTAGACAAGTTCTTGCATCACTGGGGTGAAAAATGTCTCTCTTGCTCATGCCTCCCTTTGTTGCTCCAATCCTTCAGTTGCTGATGAAGATTTTTATCAGTTAGACTTTCGATGGTAGCACACTCCTCAAGTTGGTTCAAAGAACGGAATAAACCAGGATTCAGCCAGTTAAGCTTTACAGCGGTGGTTTGTCAGGTAATTCATGCTTTTCATTGTTGAGACTGTATGTGTTTGCGTTTAGTCGTATATTTTTCAGTGAACACTGTTTACTGAATCATTGGGGTTAAGTGGTGTTTAGGCAGGACATTCTTACTGGCTTGTAGCCTCAGTAGCAGGGATTTGGTTTAGCTGGTAATGTTTAGTAAGGATTAGGTTTAAGTGGTAAAGTAGCTGATAAACCAGCAAGTGTTTGTATTAATGATTTGTCCCATCATGAATTTAGTGTTTGGTTTGGCTCAGTTCATTGGATCGTTTGTGTACAGAATGTGTAAGTGCAGGTGATAAGCACTTTGTGGGCACAGGGAAAGTGAATCCAACTTTGTAACGCATGTGTGTGTCATTGGAATGAGATGTGCTGAGAGATGAAGAGATTACATAATGTCTCTTTGCACAAGAGCTAATGACATCATCCTAATGCAGATCACAGCAAACAGCTGTGATCTGATCGGTCTGACTATGAATAAATGTGCTCCTTTTCTGAGTGAAGGTGCTCGAATGTGTGCATATAACTCTGCATACTTATTTGCATTTCCATCCAAGTCTGCAAGTGCAAACTCCTACAAGCGCTTGAGGCTTTTCAACAACCTTTTTGCTTCTTCTCTCTCTCTTTATTAAAAAATAATGTTATTTTATTTTATATATAATTATATAACTTTTATTGAGAAAACTGTGGGCATGATATATCCATGATGGGGATACAATAATTCCCCTTAACTTATCTTTGCTTTCTATTTCTTTTCCATATTTTATCCAAGACAAAACAAAACATTGTGACACATTATTAAACCCTCATCATAAATACAGAATACAGTGTGAAGTAAATAAGAGATGACAAAGGATAAAAAATAAATGGATAAATAAAATATAATAGATATTTATAATAGAAATATGTATATCTTGCGACCTAATTGGATATGCTTAAAAAATTATCATGAAAAAATTGTGTAGCAGTGCTGGGCTACATGACTTTGATGATTGTCATTTGTTGAAGAATTGGTCTGGGATGCATGTCAGGTCCTTCCTGATCTCCTCTACCTTTTTAAGAAGGAGACTACATCTAGAAGCCCATGAGATACAGAGGGGATCTGTCTGAAGGTAAAAGTGTGCCAAAAGAGAGGCAAAATCCAACATGTCTAATTGTCTGTGTGTAAACACAGTGCTGGTTTGGTGTTTTCCAGAAATGGCAATCTTAAAAAATGGTTTACTATTTTCTCTAGAATCATGGACATAATTTTGAAATATGACTGCCAAAAGCTGTACAACTCGGGGCAAAAGGAAAACATACAGAATGGCCTAAATTACACTGGGGTTGAGAACATCCATCACATTTCACCTTTTCCTCTTTACTTAAAATCGGTTCCTTTTTATGTCAGTATGAGTGTTCACACATAATTCTCATGGATCCATAGCCTGCACATCTTTCTAGTATATTGAAAGCATTTTCTTATCAATATGATTAATAATGTTATTCAACTTTAAATTGATCCTTTTAAAAAGCATGAAGTATTTATTTACATGGTATTATTAGAGAGCTTACTACTGGGTGTGTGAAAGAGAATATATATAGTGTTTTTAATTACGATGATATCTTTCGTTGTGGGAAGACTTGTTTTTATTGTAAATCCATGACCTATTTTATTGCATAAGGCACTGTTTGTTGCCCTTGGCATAAAAAAAGCACATTATAAATAAAGTTTGATTTGATTAATGTGAGCAGTTCTAATCCAATACTCTTTGTATTCAATCTAAGCTATGCGACTCAAGATTAAATTTGTGATAGTGTGTTTGTTTTATTGCAACTCATTTAGCAAAACCCTGTCATGAAAATCCTTGAATATTCAGACTTTTCAAAAAATGAGAGGAGCTGAACCATGAAGCTGGCAATCTTTCAGTTACACTCATGTGTTTTTGTGTAAATATTCTTCCCCTTTTCAGCAAGAAGTAAAGTCTAACAATCAAATATTTATTTACACTCTGGCTTTTGACTGCCCAGAAGCCTCTGATGTGAGCTAGTTTGGTTTAAGGACTAGTGGCTGAATTCGTGGCACCATTAGAGCCTGGTATGATTCTCCTGAGGAACAATTATCTGTTATGTGTTTAAGAGATTTTTCACTCTTTATCTCTGTGTTTTGAAAATGACTTGGAAACTTGGTGAGAAAATATGATCATAGTGTAAAGAACATTAAAGATAGTATCCATTTTATCCATTACTTATTTTGTATAAAAGCATTTACATGGCAACAAGCTAACATCTTCCAAACAAAAACATTACCTCCATAATATCCACTAGTACAGACAAAAATTTTAAATTAATCTGCATAATAACCGTCTCGATTTGGATTTGTGGTCGGTCGTGTTTCAGTGTGACAGAATTTTTTAATTATTTAGAAATGGAGACAGCCTGGCCCACGTATTGTATTTATCTTCTCATTTGACTTTTTGAACTTCTCTCGCTGCCTCTCCCTTCTAGTTTCTCTCACATCTTTCAGCCTCCATCATCTGACAGTTCTGTTCCGCTTTCCCCAGGCGGGCTGTTGAGCTTGTATTTCTAGGCTATTGGCTATGAGCGTGGGTCAAAGCAACAGCTGTTCATTCTCCAATTAGAGATCTTGGAAGCTGAAGCTTGTATTTTTAGACAGAAGCAGTTTTTTACTTTTTGTCTCCTTTCTTCCTTTTTACTCTACTGTGAGCCGCTCTCATTTCAATGATTTCTATGTCCAGTGTTTCAGTACTGTCCCGATACACACATCTTTCCTTACTTTCTCCTTCCTGTCTGGTCAGCAGAAGGAGGACTTGTTACCCCAGGGACAATAAATCTTGGAATTACATGAGCTGTAACCACTTGCACTTTGCCTGTCAGTCTATCGCCTGGACTTTTGAGCTTGTGCCAGTGTCCTTTTTGCTACATGACAAACGCCATGCCTGAGTTTCAGTCCGAAGAAGAAATCCCTTATAAGCAGAATGAGTACACAATGGTGTGTCCTTAAGCTCATAATTCTGTTATTACCTCATCTCTCAGGTCCAAAAGTGCAAATGTTGTTCCCAAACCCCCTGGTTGAGGCAGATGGTCTCCTTCCCTGAGTCTAGCTCCCTGAGGCTGCTTCGTGTCCTCAGAGGACTCCCCCCTGCCCCCTCCCACTGCTACCTTAACTGTCCAATCATGGTTTACTGACCGGCGCTGTTAAATTTAGTTGGATGTTGAAGACATTTCATTCCAAATTTTTCCTTTAAAAGCTTAACATAAAGTAACCTACAGAGTCAAACAATATATAAACCAGAATTTCTCTCTACATCACAGCTGATTTTCGGTGAGGGCAGAGCTTTAAATACCAGCTGCATGTGGTAGTTTGTGCACATGAAATTTGAGTGACGCTACTAATTTTTGACCCTGCGTGCAACTGTGCAATTCATTGTAAATGACAAACTTATAGGTTTTTTTTTCTTCTTCATTCACCTCTGCTTTGCTCCCGGACTGAAAATGAAACTTTTATTGTGCAAATCTGCTCTGTCTCAGTCAGATATCTATTATTCATGTAGACCACTGCTGCTCAGTTCGGTTCTATGAGGGCCTCCATCCAGTAGGTTTTATATGTATTATTGCGTCAACACACCTGCATCGAATTAAACATATGTAACAACCAATCAAGTTCTGCACAATGACTCATTATTTCCTGGGCCAGAGTTAGAACCGGTTCACGTAGCGGTTAGGGGTGGGGCTACCTGGCCACAGAGAAACATGTCGACACCGGTCCAGCATCTCCATACCAGGAAATGGATAACAAAAACAAAAAAATGGGTCACAGGAGGAGGTCCCACTGTTTCTTTCCCATACTGATGCTTGCTTTAAATTACAGGCATGTTAACTATGTCTACATGCCTACATGCATTGAGTCTCTGCCTTGCGATTGGCTGATTTAGCTATTTGTGTTTGGAAGAAATGAAACAGCTGTTCCCAACTAAAGTAACCTGAGAGTGTATCTGTTATTTGTAATACAACTGGCATATTTTTTAAAGTGACTTAATAAATGAATTAATCATCACATAATTATTTTGGAAGAAAGAAAAAGGGATAATTTTACCAGTTAAACAGAAAGAAAACATTATACATGATTAACCCAATGTTAAAAAACAAACTATACAGCCCAAAGTTATTATAGGTTGAATTCAAAGAAATTCCACTTTGACTTACTTTTCAGATGATAAAGTCTTGAAAGAAACAAACTGTAAACAGATGAAGAGGATGGATTCCATCTGGATCTTAGTCTGTTTCTCCATCTTTGCTCATCTTGTCTTTCTTTTCCCTCCAATAAACTGCTGTCTGTGCATGCATGCTATATAAATGAATACAAAATCCTTTGGCAAACTTTACCCAAAATGTTTTTGTACTCAGCTCTCCGGCAATATAAATTTATCACACGTCATGCATTTTGCTGGGGAGCAGGAAAGAATGCAATCTATTTTGCCTCTCGTATAAGACACAGAGATCAGACTATTTCATAGCAATAAAACAATGATGATAAAAGAAAGCAAGGAGGAGCAATATTTCACCAAACAGTTTTATTAATATCCTGTTCCACCGTCAGTCTCACAGGAATATTTTATCACTTTAAGCAGCCCATAAATTGAATCAAATGGGTGTGATAGTCCTGAAATGGCCTTTTATTCACAGACAGAAACACTGCCACAAACATGGAAAGCATTTCTTGAACTAGAAATAATACATGGTATTGTTATAACTGGTGATGTCTCAGCTATTAACATTATTATTGTAGCAGTTGTAGTTGTTTACGATGCTTTCATCTTACAACCAGCAGGTTAGCAGCAGACACTGAAAGCCAGCTATGCGTCAGCTTTGGAGCCAACAGTAAACAACTGGTTGTGTATGTTTGTGTTTTGTTCAGGTGGGCATTTGTTCTCACAAAGAAACGGGAGGGAAATTGCACAAATGCTTGTGCATATTGCATTTTCCTTGAAGCAACCTTGTATATGAATATACAGTTTCATATGATACCAGTCAGTAATACTGTTGCTCTCCTAGGGCTCCCTTCTCTCCTCCTCTCTCTCTTCCGTTATCCCTTCCCATCCATTCTCTCTCTGCCTTATTCACCCCATCCAATTCCCTCCTCTTATGTGCTTATCCACACTGCTCCTGCCTATCTTGCTTTTATCCTGTCACACTTCTTTCTGCTTTACATTTTCGCCTTGCACCAGCCATCAACCGTTATTCCTCTTTCCTCGCTTACTCTTTGTAGCTCCTCCACTTTAACTGATGGGAAGCAGGTGTTGTTTTCTCAGCTCATATCCTCATCTCCTCCCTGTTGTTTTGTTGCCTTGGTGTCAAAATGGCAAGAGTGCAGAGGGATCCGAGTGTTGGTGGGTTGAGTGATGAATGGGAAGGATGCCAAAGGTGCCTTGTTATAAATCATGCATATCATCTGGGAAGACAGAAGACAAATAATATAAATATATTCTCTATTAAAGTGATTTATTATAAGCAGTTCGATTTTTTTGTTTGATGTTTTCTCCTTTTTCATGCAGCATGTTTGTAAAACTTCTTTTATGTTGTCCTTTTTCTGTAAATGTATACTTTTAGGTTTTTAATGCATGACTGGGGGGAAATAACATGGCAAGACAACATAATATTAAGATGTTGGATTTGCAATGTAACAACTTGCTGCTATGTCAGTGCTGCTTATATTATAGTTCAGGGACTTTTAACTGCATGAAGACATCACAGCCCTTCCTGCATTGTTTCCTCTGGTAAATATAGGTGACTTCCGCCCATGCGGTTCGTTTTTCTGTAGAGGGCACTCATAAATCACACGACATACGGTTGCTTCAGGTTGTTGTTTTGAGCAAGGCACATTTATTTGTATAGCATATTTCATATACAAGACAATTCAAAGTGCTTTATATAAAACATCAAAAGCATTGCAGTGTGTGCATCGGTAAATATCAGAAGACTAATCTAAAATTAATAACAGGGCCTTTATCCTGGATTTAAATAAACTGAGTGTTTCAGCTGATCCAAGACTTTCTGGGAGTTTGTTTCAGAAATGTTGAGCATATGAAGCTGAACGTAGCTTCTCCATGTCTGGTTTTTACTCTAGGAAATAAGAAGAGACCAGATCCAAATGGCCTGAGGAAACTGGTAGCTTTTTACTGGGTCTCGATGTGTTTTGGTCCGAAACCATTCAGAGCTTTGTAGACCTGTGGCAGAGGTTTAAGGTGATGTCTGAAACTAACGTATTGTCGGGTTAACAATGAACTCAGCACTGCCCCGTAGCGGAGATTAGCCGTAGCAACACAAACGACGCATGGAAGTAGAAAGACAGCGACGCATGACAACGTTTGGAGCGGACGTCCACATTTACGTTCGTCAGTGAGCGTTAATGAGCCTTTAGTCTATCGGCTGATGGACGGGGAGCCTGTGTAAAGACTTCAAAACTGGACTGATGTGGATCACTTGGTCTTAGTGAGGACTCAAACAACAGAGTTCTGAATAAGCTGCAATTGTCAAATTCTTTTCCAGTAAACCTATAAAAATGCTGTAACAATCAAGCCGACTAATCAAGCCGGTTCTTTATGACCTGTGCTAGTTGGAGCATGTGGATGTTAACAGAAGAGGCTCCATGATTGAACCTTGGGGAACTCCACATCTGCACAGATGTAAAACTACGAACTGACAAAGTGCTTCCTGTGCTCTAAGTACAGTCAAACCAGTTTAATCCAGCCTGACAGGCCCACCCAGTTCTCTAGTCGTTTGAGTAATATATGGTGGACAACTGTATTGAATGCAGTACTGAGGACCAGAGAAAATTATTGCTTTTCTTTTAGGTTACTGTGAAAAGCTGTAACAATATGGTTATACGATCTGATATAAATTTAATGTTGGCATGGTTCAGAGGTACGTTATTTACCACATTAGTTGCATCTAACCTGGATTTGTTTTTGTGTATGTCCTTACAGAAGTGAGTGGTGATTGTTGTATGATTACTGTATTTTGGGTTTCTAGTGAAACAAAGGGGCCATGAAGGTAGTGCTGCTGATTGGCTTTTGTGTCCGAACCCTCCTGACGCTGGGATAGATTTTAGCAGTTGTATTTCACGTGAGGAGGCAGCACTAAGTTAGATGCATGAGTAAAAGTTTGACTATTCACCTTTACACAACAAAGTTTAATATAGGCTAATCAATTAAGTACCTCTGGTACTTAAACTTAAGAGTTTAAGTACCAGAGGGCTGAAAGTTACTGTGTCAAATATTGTACAGGTAAAAAAAAAACAATAAGCTAATTCTGTGCTTTCCATTTCAAGAGAATAGTATAATTTTTTTCTTTCATTTTCAGCCAAGTGGTGTCATTGTGCTTTTGTCCGTCTCAAACGGAGATCCAGTTGCAATAGCTGCTTAAAGCTCTGGGGGGGAGGCAGCATCTTCACTCAGCTATCCTGCAAAGCAGCTGGATTCTCATGAGATTCATAAGATTAAAGGAGAATCCATCTTGTCAGACTTAAAATCATGCTTTTGTTGCCTAGGGACAGAGGTTCATACAAATCCTTGTCCGGGACTGAGGGATTTATGTGTGATGATGGTCAAAGGTGGTTCATAACAAGTCAGCCAATAGTCTCAGGGCAATTCACGGTGTGTATTTATGTGTGTGTATTTGTTGTCATGAAAATGACTACATATAGAAAAAGAGTACTGCAGCTTTTTCATGAAACTGTTTTTGGGGAGTGACTCACATCTCTATCATCCAAGTAATCTGATGCAGTTGTTGATGGACATCATTTCCTTTTTTCTTTTCCGTGTCCTTCATTTTCTACTGTTTTAAAAAGCCTGTTCAACATGTGAAATAAACGCTGGATATTTCAGTGAAAAGATGCTTGCTTGGCTGTCCAGTGTTGGATGAGTGAAAGAGAAGCGAGGCGACAGTGATGACAGAAAGCAAATGACTGTCTCAACATGTTCCTCACAGGCTCATCATCTTTTTTCCAAAACAAACAACACTTTCCATGAATAAAGAGATCAGCTCTCTGTAAAAAGTACAAAATAATTATCAATGTATATATTTTTTTGAATAATATACCACTTTCTCTTCTGTTGCTGGAGACGCATGTGCTCTTGCACAGACATGGGTTGTATCACTTTTATTCTTTAAAACAAGCAAATGATTGTGTTTATGCACATCTTTGCATTTACAGACTAAAGTCATGAATTTCTGAACCTTTTGCTTTCTTAGAAAATATGACCTCACTGAAAATGTGCAGATAACTTTGAGTCTGACTCATCAGACCTGTTGAATTGGCTCAAATTTTCATTTCACACAGAACTCTGCCACACTCATTTCCCAGTCAGTCAAATGGCCTTCTGCCTTACAATTTTACGTAGGAGGAAAGAAAAACACTACTTACATAGAAAGAAAAGGGGAACTGACTCATTCATTTATTCAACTTTTCCTGTAGTCCTGATGTACTTCAGGCTTCAAGGCCTTCTGTCTGCCACAATAGTCATAATTTCTAGATGAATTTGGTTTTGTCTTCTGACCATCTCATAAAATCTGGCAATTATCATAATTGATAATCCCTAAAACATTAAAATAAAAACTTCAAGTCATGATTTGAGTGAACTGGAGAGAGATATTGGCAACGATAAGGTTCTTTGTTGGTGTTTTAAGTTCAGCATCTTTGTTCAGGACAGTATCAGGTCTGAAATCAGATCAGGTCAGTTTCTCAGTGTGTTAGGTTTTGTCCTTCACTCTGCTCCTCTGGGTTATGTGAGATAATTCTGTGTAGTTCCTTTAAAAAAAAATCTAAATCCACTATCTTTTTCACCCAACCTTCTTTCATCCACTTCACCCTTCAGTCCTGTTCTTATCACCATCATATCTCACTTTTCCTTTGGGTGTCTGACAAACACAGCATCTTTTTCCAGAGCTGTCACCAAAACACATTTCCTTTACTCACGACTCCTGAGCTCCATGGGCAAATATTATTAAAAGCGTCACTCTTTTTCATACTTAATGGCAGTGTTACAGCAGAGCCAATTTCAATATCATGAAGCAATTCTTTTGCTTTGCGTTTATTATGCCTCCACCTATTGATGGGTGGCGTACCCTTTTGATTGTTTAAAACAGCCGCTGCTACACTGATTTTTCTCTGTCGTATTTGCCCTGAAGGGAAGAAGTCAGAGTGATTCATTGTTTTTAATTATCACATTACCTGACTGAAATTGAAATGTTTTTGTTTACAAGCGATGCATGTTTAGGTAGACATGAATAATCTGGAAGCCAGTTTTAATAGTAAAACCGTTTTTTCTCAAATTCTTCGTGAGCCGATGCCACTAGACGGCAGGACATACTACTGGAACATTTAATGAAGTTTATCTAAGCCTGTAGGTTTATAATTAGGCCAACATGAACGTATTTCAGTAAACAGGAAAATATTTTTCCCATTCTCTGTTGTGAAATGAGACATGAATGGAGATAGGTTGTGCATTATCCAGAATGCTGCCTCTTCAAGCGCGTAGAGTAGCAGCAGATTAAACTATGGAACATGCAAAATAGAAGTTGTTTATGTTTAGCTGAAGATGAAACTGCAGCACATAATGCCAAGTAAAAACACAAAGAAAGGAGCAACAGTTAATTTTAATAAACTGCTATATGAGCAGCCTATATTATGCCCAACGGTGAACAGCTGTGCTAAAAAAGAAAAAGAAAAAAAGAATGCCCATCAAGCTGAGTGAAGTTTTGAGTGTCTGAAGTTCACGGCCAGTACTTTATCTGAATTGAATGAAATTATTTTGTATTCAGCACAATGAAAAACACAGCTGGAAGTATGCGTGTGAATTTGTTGTTTTTATGACACAGCTGAATGTAAGCTCAATATTTTTTCAGCATTTTATTGCACCATTAGCACTCATTAAACAATCCAAATATGTTAGACTCCAGAAAACCCCCAAGGGAAAAACAAGTCAACTCCCACACAGCTAAATGTAAATACACATTGAAGCAAGGTTACAAATAGAAAACTGGCAATGAGTTGTTAGTTTGGTAATGGACAGTTGGTCACAAAGGTGACCTTCCAAGAAGAGCCAATTTATGAAGCTGCAGTTACTGGAGGGGTCCTTACTATTTCAATCCCAGAGGACATCAAGCTGAAAAGGGAACTGGTGTAGATGCTTTGGTATTTTTATATGTGTATTTAATATGGAAGTTAATCTGTTCCATCGGATTTTGAAATTTATAATTTTGAATTAAACTATTCAATTTCTCTACATTATATTTTCTCTACTATTTTTTCAGTGTTTAAAATTTCAGAAGTCAAAATTGGAAGAGGAAAAATTTGAAGGAAAAAAATTTGATTGTAAAAAATTCAAAGGTAAAAAAATTAGATGATAAAAAATTAAAAGGAAAAAAATTCGACCGTAAAAAATTAAAAGGAAAAAATTCAGACGCTCAAATTCGACAGGTCAAATTCGGAGGTAAAAAATTCGAAGTCATTTTTCCACATCCG